>JAUPTC010000771.1:0-36563 GCA_030762895.1 Sophora flavescens | reverse complement strand
TCTCCTGATCTGAAACAACACTCGTACTGATATGATCCTAAAAAGGAGCATGTAGATTTTCGGATCTATCCTTGAGTGACTGCCAAAATATAAAGAAGAAGAAATACAAAAATGGATGAAGGTAAGGAATGGAAGGTAGGCGCCACAAATCCAAGGGGGTTTGATAAGCCAAGGTGAGATTCGCCACAAGAATCTTGGATTCCTGATAAGAACAAGGGCGGTTCAACCAATAACCAAAGAGAAACAATATTATCTCACAAATGGACTTAATCCAAATTGAACTCAAAGTTATCATTCATGTGTTTAGGGGCGTCTTACATATAGAGAGATGACCTAAGATCACGCGTTAATTGGCCTAAAATCACTCATCTTGACTTTTTATCCCCCCCCCCCCCCCTAATTATGTGGTGATTACACTTGCTTCTCATATTAAAAGTGTAATCCTCCCATAATCAATTACAATTTAATGCCAAAGATTCCCTCCATAATTTACATAAAAGACTAATAATTTTAAAAGGAGTTACTTGTGGTATGAAAATCAAAAGATTCCTCCCAACTAAGCTTCCAAATTCGTGTAAAACTAAAACAATATTTTCGTCATGATATAGGCCGAATCTGGTCAAGAGGCTTGAAATATGATTTTTAGATAATCTCCTCAGCTTTCCAACTCATCAAAGAACGTATCAATCGGAGATTTATAGCTCAAGATACTGCCCAAACAAGAATACGGGTTCGTTACAAATGAAAATAAAATTTTCATCAAAACTAATTTGGCCTTAAATTGGACATCATTCTTGGTTTGCATCACTATCATTCCCCACTTCTTGAAAGTGATTTGTCCTCAAATCCAAACCTGTATTAAAAGTCAGTGGATTATCTAATAAAATCTTGCTTTTCTGCTCTCCACATTTTGCTTGATAATTGGCTCTTCCATCCCCTTTTCTCTCATAATTCTCATTTTTCATGAGATATTTCTCATTGTTCTCTTTTTCTTCAACTTTTATCTCATGGTTCTCCACTTTTTCTCTCTCATGGGTTTGTTTTTTCTTTAATTCTTCTTTTTCCTCAGTGCTTTCTTTTTTCTCTTCTTCTTTTTCACTGCTCTCCATTTCCTCTTCCTTTCTCTCATGAGTTTCCTTTTTCTTTACTTCTCCTTTCATGTACATTTGATCTTCATACACTTGTTTTGGTGACAATGGTCCAAGAGTAATTTTGCGATTATTAAATACAAATGAGTACTTATTTTTGCAGACATCATATTTCGCTTGTCGTTCAACTCTCCAAGGACGCCCAAGTAACAAGTGCCTAGTTTCCATGGGAACCACATCACATAACACCTCATCTTCATATCTCCCGATCCGAAACGACACTCGTACTGATATGATCCTAAAAAGGAGCATGTAGATTTTCGGATCTATCCTTGAGTGACTGCCAAAATATGAAGAAGAAGAAATACAAAAATGGATGAAGGTAAGGAACGGAAGGTAGGCGCCACAAATCCAAGGGGGTTTGATAAGCCAAGGTGAGGTTCGCCACAAGAATCTTGGATTCTTGATAAGAACTTGGCGGTTCAACCAAGAACCAAAGAGAAACAATATTCTCTCACAAATGGACTTAATCCAAATTGAACTCAAAGTTATCATTCATGTGTTTAGGGGCGTCTTACATATAGAGAGATGGCCTAAGATCACGCGTTAATTGGCCTAAAATCACTCATCTTGACTTTTTATGCCCCCCCCCCAACCAATTATGTGGTGATTACACTTGCTTCTCATATTAAAAGTGTAATCCTCCCATAATCAATTACAATTTAATGCCAATGATTCCCTCCATAATTTACATAAAAGACTAATAATTTTAAAAGGAGTTACTTGTGGTATGCAAACCAAAAGATTCCTCCCAACTAAGCTTCCAAATTCGTGTAAAACTAAAAACAATATTTTCGTCATGATATAAGCCGAATGTGGTCAAGAGGCTTGAAATACGATTTGTAGATAATCTCCTCAGATTTCCAACGCATCAAAGAATGTATCAATCGGAGATTTTTAGCTCAAGATACAGTCCAAACAACAATACCGGTTCATTACAAACGAAAATAAAATTTTCATCAAAACTAATTTGGCCTTAAATTGGACATCATTCTTGGTTTGCATCATTCCCTCCCTCTTGAAGAGAATTCGACCTCGAATTTATTGCCTTAAGGAGTCTTCTTTATCCTCCGGGATCGAATGGAAATTGATAGAAACCATCAAATGTAGCAAGTAGGCATAATACATTTCCATCTTGTACAATTAACATCCCAACACATTCCTCAAAATTGTTGTGATTCTGAATCAAATGAACAACATACCTTTGGGAGGCCATGCATGCTTCCAAAATATGGGGTTCTTCCTTTGGGATTAAGTCTTTAATTACATCGGTTGTCTTGCAAGCTTCCTTTGGAATCAAATCTTCAATTTCATTGAATGTCTTGCAATCTTCCTTTGGAGGAACAAACTCGATTTCCTTCGAAAGAGAGTCAACACAACTAGGTGAAGAATTAGGAATAGCATCAAAACAAGTATTCAAGTTTTCTTTTTTTACCTCACAACTTTTTTTCTCTCATATTTTTCTTTTTCCTCATTCTTTTCCATACTTTCATCTTTCTTTTCTTTCTCTTCAAATGTACTCTCAACTTTTACCTCTTTTTTCCTCATTCACTGAACCCACTTCCTTTATTTTTTTCTCACTCATTTTTATTTTCTCACTCTCTCCTTTCAAGTGCATTTGATCTTCATACACTTGTTTTGGTGACAATGGTCCAAGAGTAATTTTGCGATTATTAAATACAAATGAGTACTTGTTGTTGTCGGCATCATATCTCACTTGTCGTTCAATCCTCCAAGGACGCCCAAGTAACAAGTGCCTCGTTTCCATGGGCACCACATCACATAACACCTCGTCTTCATATCTCCCAATCCTAAATGATACTCGTACTTGTTTGTTCACCATTACGTCACCGAGATCACTAAACTCCGGGATGCTCCAAATGACATACGGTTGTGGATGCTCCATAAGAGGAAGTCCTAACTTTTGCACCATGGTGGTACTAGCTAGGTTAACGTATCCCCTTCTATCAATGACCAAGCTACATATCTTGTCCTTCACATAGCATCTAGAATAGAAAAGATTCTCCCTTTGCTTGGCATCATTTTTCTTCATTAGTGACTCCATGAAGAACCCACTAAGAAAAAATTCAGACTTCCGGAAAAATTGAAAAACAAAATCAAAAGTCACTCTAGGAAGGATGCCTCTAGATACCAAATGATATGATCCTAAAAAGGAGCATGTAGATTTTCGGATCTATCCTTGAGTGACTGCCAAAATATGAAGAAGAAATACAAAAATGGATGAAGGTAAGGAATGGAAGTTAGGCGCCACAAATCCAAGGGGGTTTGACAAGCCAAGGTGAGGTTCGCCACAAGAATCTTGGATTCTTGATAAGAACTTGGCGGTTCAACCAAGAACCAAAGAGAAACAATATTCTCTCACAAATAGACTTAATCCAAATTGAACTCAAAGTTATTATTCATATGTTTAGGGGCGTCTTACATATAGAGAGATGGCCTAAGATCACGCATTAATTGGCCTAAAATCACTCATCTTGACTTTTTATGCCCCCCCCCCCCCCCTCCTAATTATGTGGTGATTACACTTGCCTCTCATATTAAAAGTGTAATCCTCCCATAATCAATTACAATTTAATGCCAAAGATTCCCTCCATAATTTACATAAAAGACTAATAATTTTAAATGGAGTTACTTGTGGTATGCAAACCAAAAGATTCCTCCCAACTAAGCTTCCAAATTCGTGTAAAACTAAAAACAATATTTTCGTCATGATATAAGCCGAATCTGGTCAAGAGGCTTGAAATACGATTTGTAGAGTCTCCTCAGCTTTCGAACGCATCAAAGAACGTATCAATCGGAGATTTGTAGCTCAAGATACAGCCCAAACAAGAATACGGGTTCATTACAAACGAAAATAAAATTTTCATCAAAACTAATTTGGCCTTAAATTGGACATCATTCTTGGTTTGCATCACGTACTTGTTTGTTCACCATCACGTCACCGAGATTACTAAACTCCGGGATGCTCCAAATGACATACGGTTGTGGATGCTCTAGAAGAGGAACTCCTAACTTTTGCACCATGGTGGTACTAGCTAGGTTAACGTATCCCCTTCTGTCAATGACCAAGCTACATATCTTGTCCTTCAAATGGCATCTAGAATAGAAAATATCCTCCCTTTGCTTTGCATCATTTTTCCTCATTACCTCCACGAAGAACCCACTGAGAAAAATTCAAACTTTGCATACAACCACCAAGAAAGATGAATAAAATTTGGAATTCCTCAAATAATTTTTTTTTTCGTAATTTTTTTGTCATACAGAATCGAAAAGAACAAAGAAATATAGCACCTGAAATTCAAGGATCCTAAGCTCTGATTACCAAATGATATGATCCTAATCCGGACCGCCTTGAAGTTTCAGACAAAATAAGGATATTGACGCCACACTCAAGATATAGGTGAGAAGGTGAGTGATAAGTCATGGGTTTGATCGCCAAAAGTTGCCTTGATAAGATCGGACTTAGTTCTTTTACCCAAGAACCCAAGGGAAGCTCTCACAATAGAGAAAACTCTTCAAATTTCATTATCTTCAAAAACTGCTTTGTGTATTACAAGAGTTCCCTATTTATAGGCTAACTTGAAAATACAAGAAATAAAACTCCCACTATCATGCATTTACCACAAATTGGTAATTGCATTTACATTATCTAGTAAATGAGCATAAACATGGTATCCCACTATCATGCATTTACCACAAATTGGTAATTGTCATTATTATGACTTAGAGCACTAATAGGATGCATTTATTGAGGCTAGGAGAATACAAAAGGTCATCCTAAAATTCAGCACAAAAATAATACGAAAATTATAAATAAAAAATATAAAAAATATAATAATCTGAATATGCTTCTTTCCACATGCTCAAGCCATCCATGTTCCTATCACCTTGCAAGGGGGTCATGGGTTGATAACAACCAAAGGTGAGGTTGCCTTTGATGATCTTTTTTCATGTATCACTTTGTGTCAAAATTAGGAGGAGAAAGAAACAAAGAAAATGGACGAGAAAGAAATGGAGGAGGCGCCACAAACAAGGTTGTTTGACAAGCCTATGAAGTTCACCACAAGAATCCTGGATTCTTGATAAGAACAATAGTTTGGTTCAACCAAGAACCTAAGAGAACAATATTCTCACAAAATGGATTTGATCCAAAATAACATCAAAGTTGTCATTCATGTGTTAGGGGCGTCTTACATATAGAGAAGTGGCCTAAAATCAGGGCATTAAAACACCCAATAATCCCCACTTAACTCAGCCACCATAATCATGCGTTAATTGGCCTAAAATCCCTCATCTTGACTTTTTATCCCCCCCAATTATGTGGTGATTACACTTGTTTCTCATATTAAAAGTGCAACCCTCCCATAATCAATACAAATTTATGCACACTAATGAGGAGTTTCTTTTGGCATGTAAGCCAAAGATTCCCTCCCTAAGATTCTCTAATAAACTTGCGTACATCATGGTAAGTAGTGGACTTGACCCAAAAAATATCACTAATGAATTGGGCCTAGACACACCAACCATTACACTTATTGAAAATAAAATAAACAACTAAAATTGGACTCTTCTTCATGGTGCACGCCCCTCTTGTCATGGATCCTTTAGTTGGATAATGTAAGTTAATAATTTAGGCTTCATTCCACCCAATCTTGCATTTGGGCTTGCTTCCATGATGAGAACCATAGTTTGACTTAACGCTTGTTGGGATTTCTTGGTTGTAACATTTGTCATTGGCCCACCACGTCCTTGGCTAGCTTCTTGAACCATACTCCAAATTGGGCTCATATCATCCCCTCCTTCTTTGAGTGAATTCGACCTCGAATTGAAATCTTCATCACCAAAATTAGTCATTTTGGGTGCATCCAGAGTGTTCTTCACAATGACATTGCCATAGGGTGCTTCCTTTGGAATGAAATTACCAAATTTCTGCAAAAAAGTTACAACACCACTAGACAAAGAAAGATCGTTAGAAGCATTAGCAATTAAATAAAAAATTTTGAAATAGAAAATGAATTGGGGTTGCCTTGAAATCAAAGCCTCCTTCTCTTCACTTTTTGTTGCCAAACAACTCCCTTTCTTTTCACTAATTTTCACAATATTTTCCTCATTATTTTTCTCTAGATCACTCTTTTTTTCAATTGTTTTCTCACCTTTTTATTCAATCTTTTTCTCACTCTCTTTTTCAATCCTTTTTCTGATGACAACCCAAATGGTGAGGTTGCCTTTGATGATCTTTTTTGGTTGAATTTTACCAATTACAAATCCAAGTCATAATTGAGTTGTAACATAAAAGGAAGAAAATATGAAAATGGTGAAGATTAGAGATGATGATGGCGCCACAAACTAGAGAGTTTGATAAGCCAAGTGAGGTTCGCCACAAGAATCGTGGATTCTTGATAAGAAGAAGATGGCTCAACAAGGAACCAAAGAGAGACAATTCCCTCACAAATGGATTTAATCCAAATTCAACATCAAAGTTATTATTCAACATGAAAATGGAGTGTACAAATAGAGTATTAGGCTGCCAACTTTTTGGCTTCCAAAAGAGATCATAACCCCCACAATAATTAGCCTAATTATGTCACTAAATGACTCACTAATTCCCTCCTTAACTCAGCCTCTAATGGTGAGTTTATTATTCTCTCATAACCATCATAATGTGGCTGCCACACTTTACTTCTCATATTAAAAAGTGTAACTCCCACATAATTAACAAAACAATAAACAAACTAATAACTTATAGGAGTTACTATTGGCATGCAAACCAAAGATTCCTCCTACTAAGCTCCCAAATTCGTGTACAACATGGACTTAAGTGGGCTTGACCCATTTGCAACACTTAGCCAATTTGGACACACACACATAACCCATTACACTTATTGAATTAAAATAAAACAACTAAGTGGACTCATAACTAGAGCACGCCCCATTTGAAAATGATCATGGGTCTTCTAGTTGAATGAGATAGGTCATCAATTGGGGCTCCATTCCATTTGCTCTCATTCTTGGGCTTGCTTCTATCAAAATAGCCCCCATGTAATTAAGAGCTTGTTGGGCTTTCTTGTGTCTAACTCTTGTCATGGGCCCACCAAGTCCTTGATTTGATTCTTGATCCATGGTCTTCATTAGGCTCATATCATTCTTGTTGGAATTTGGATTCACTCTCCTTTTCTTTTCTCTCTTGCTCTCTTTTTTCTCTCTCATTCTTATTTGATCCTCACTAACTTGCTTTGGAGATAAAGGAGAAAGAATGACCTTTCGGTCTTGATGCATGAAGGTGAACTTATTTGAGAACCCATCATGGATGGCCTTTTGTCATATTGCCAAGGCCTTCCCAACAACATATGGCTTGCCTCCACAGGCACCACATCACAAAGTTCACAATATTCATACTTTCCAATTGAGAATGGGACCTTTACTTGTTTGTTCACAACCGTTTCCCCAACCTCACTTAGCCATTGAAGCCTATATGGCCTTGGATGTGCCTTAGTAACAAGATTCAATTTCGACACCAATCTAGTGCTTACAACATTGGCACAACTCCCACCATCAATGATTAGAGAATGTACCTTTCCTTGAATTAGACATCTATAATGAAAGATATTCTCCCTTTGGCTTGCATCATGTGCCTTCACTTGACTTCCCAAAAGCCTTCTTACCATGAACAAGTCTCCCTCCGGAATTTCTTCTCCTTTTCCACTCTCCTCCTCACTTGAAGCTTCGCTTGTGAAACCACTTCACCATTTCATTTCTTGCCACCATTGTCCTCTTTGTTGGGCATTGGGATGCAATATGCCCATGGCCTAAGCATTTGAAACACTTCACATCACGGTTCCTAGAACTTGTTTCCATTGGCTTCTTTCCTTGAGGGGTGCTCACGGCCTCTTTAGAAAATGGTGCACCCTCCTTCTTTGAATCTTCCTTCCAATTTGAGGATGGAAATTTGGAAGATGAAGAAGGAGAATATTTGAACTTCCACCTCTTAATTTGTTGCTCCACCTTAATCGCTTGTTGAACCAAATCTTCAACCTCCACATAATTTTATAACTCCACTATGTCTTGAATATCTTGATTCAAGCCATGTAAGAACCTTGCCATGGTAGCTTCCCTATCTTCTTTAAAATTTGACCTAAGTAAGGCCAACTCCATTTCCTTGAAATATTCATCAAAGCTTTTGGTCCCTTGGGTAAGCCATTGTAACTTGTTGTGAATGTCCCTTTGATAATGATTTGGGACATATCTCTTCCTCATGACAAATTTCATCTCCTCCCAAGTGTCTATGGGCTTTCCTCCATGTCTTCTCCTTTCTTTTTGTAATTGGTCCCACCACACAAGGGCATATTCCTTGAACTCAAGGGAGGCTACTTTCACCTTCTTGCTTTCATTGTATGAATTACAATCAAAGACTTGTTCTATTTTTAGCTCCCACTCCAAGTAAGCCTCCGGATCATTCTTCCCAATAAAGGGAGGAACTTTGATTTTGACCCCTTCAAGTCCTCTATGTCCTCCTCCTCTAGGCCTCCCTCTTTCACTATCATAGTGATAGGAACATGGATGGCTTGAGCATGTGGAAAGAAGCATATTCAGATTATTATATTTTTATAATTTTTATTTATAATTTTCGTATTATTTTTGGGCTGAATTTTAAGATGACCTTTTGTATTCTCCTAGCCTCACAAAATGCTTCCTAGTAGTGCTCTTAGTCATAATAATGGCTAGTGGGAATTTATTATCATGTTTATGCATAAATGTTAATGTAAATGCATTTATCAATTAATGTGGTAAATGCATGGTAGTGGGAGTTAGTGAATGTTTTTAGTGTCATTTAGTTGGTGAGTTATGTGGGTTATTAGGTGTAGGTTATGGAATATTGAGAGACAAGGCAACCCAACAGTGGGCAGCCATCCTTGTATATGTATCATTGCAATACCACATGAAATGACAACTTTGAGTTCATTTTGGATTGATTCCAATTGTGAGAGTGTTTTCTCTCTTAGGTTCTTCATTGAGCCAACCCTTGTTCTTATCAAGAATCCAAGATTCTTGTGGCGAACCTCACATTGGCTTATCAAATCCCCTTGGATTTGTGGCGCCTACCTCCCATTTCTCATCTTATCCAATTTTGTATCAAGAAGCTATTCAAGGTCTTGGTGGAGACCGATTTGGATCAAGAAGGTATTCAAGGTCTTGGTGGCCCAATGACAAGAGCAAGGGCAAAGAAAGCCCAAGAAGCTCTAACTCAATTGGTGGTGCTCTTAATGGACATAAGCCCAAATGCACATGCAAGTAATGAAGACAATGAGCCCAAGATAATAACTTTGCTCATCCAAGCCCAAGAAGCATGAAGAGGGCATGCAAGTCCATTTTTCTTTTAATTCAATAAGTGTAATGGGTTTGAGTGGATCCAAGTTTGTTAGTGTTGCAATTGGGTCAAGCCCATCTAATCTCATGTTGAGCACGAAATTACATAGGTTAGTTGGGAGGAATATTTTTGGTTTGCATACCAAAAGTAACTCCATTTTGAATTATTAGTCTTTTATGTTTTTAGTTAATTGTGTGGTGGTTACACTTTTAATTTGAGAAATAAGTGTGGCTGTTACATAATGATATAGAGAGTGGGTAATAAGTCACCTTTATGTGGCTGAGTTACAGAAGGGTTTTAGTGAGTCATTAGTTGTGGAATTAAGTGAAATTATTAATTTGGTGTTATGGAATTTGGGGGAATACAATGTAATTCAGATTTGGGCAGCCATGGCTATATGTATTGGGGCCCTAAACACATGAATGATAACTTGGATGTTGAATTTGGATTGAAATCCATTTGTGAGAGAATTGTCTCTCTTTGTTTCTTGGTTGAGCCAACTATTGTTCTTATCAAGAATCCAAGATTCTTGTGGCGAACTTCATAGGCTTATCAAACTCTCTAGTTTGTGGCGCCATACCATCTCTAATCTTCACCATTTTCATATTTTCTTCTTCTTATTTTGCTTCCAAAAATTGGTTTCGCATTAACTTGTTAAGAATTCAACCAAATAGATCTTCAACAAGGCAACGTCACCATTTGGTTGTCATCACCATGACCCTCACGCCATGATCTTATGGTTAACCCAAGCCCTCATATCAAGATCCCATGGTTAACCAATGACCCTCTGGTCATGATCCCACGGTTAACCCATTACCCTCATTCCATGATCCCAAGATAAAACCATGATCCCATGCTTAACCCGAGACCCTCCCGTAATGATCCCATGGTTAAACCATGACCTTCACGTCATGATTCCTTAGTAAACCCATGACCCTCACGCCATGATCCCTGGTTAACCCATGTTCCTCACGCCATGTTCCCATGCTTTACCCATGACCCTCATGACATGATCCCATTGTTAACACATGACCCGCCATGAACCGGTGGTTAACCCATGACCCTCTCACCATGATCCCCATGACACTCATGCCATGATCTCATGGTTAACCAATGCCCTCACACCATGATCCCATGGTTAACCAATGACCCTCAGGCCATGATCCCATGGTTAACCCATGACCCTCATTCCATGATCCAAAGCTTAACTGATATGATCCTAAAAAGGAGCATGTAGATTTTCGGATCTATCCTTGAGTGACAACAAAAATTATAGAAGATGAAATACAAAATTGGATAAGATGAGAAATGGGAGGTAGGCGCCACAAATCCAAGGGGATTTGATAAGCCAAGGTGAGGTTCGCCACAAGAATCTTGGATTCTTGATAAGAACAAGGGCGGTTCAACCAAGAACCAAAGAGAAACAATATTCTCTCACAAATGGACTTAATCCAAATTGAATTCAAAGTTGTCATTCAAGTGTTTAGGGGAGTCTTACATATACAGAGCTGGCCTAAGATCACACGTTAATTGGCCTAAAATCACTCATCTTGACTTTTCATTCCCCCCCTAATTATATGGTGATTACACTTGCTTCTCATATTAAAAGTGTAATCCTCCCATAATCAATTACAATTTAATGCCAAAGATTCCCTCCATAATTTACATAAAAGACTAATAATTTTAAAAGGAGTTACTTGTGGTATGCAAACAAAAAGATTCCTCCCAACTAAGCTTCCAAATTCGTGTAAAACTAAAAACAATATTTTCGTCATGATATAAGCTGAATCTGGTCAAGGGGCTTGAAATACGATTTGTAGATAATCTCCTCAGCTTTCCAACGCATCAAAGAACGTATCAATCGGGAGATTTGTAGCTCAAGATACTGCCCAAACAAGAATACGGGTTCTTTACAAACGAAAATAAAATTTTCATCAAAACTAATTTGGCCTTAAATTGGACATCATTATTGGTTTGCATCATTCCCTTCCTCTTGAAGAGAATTCGACCTCGAATTTATTGCCTTAAAGAGGCTTCTTTATCCTCCGGGATCGACTGGAAATTGATAGAAATGATCAAATGTAGCAAGTAGGCATAACACATTTCCATCTTGTACAATCAACATCCCAACACATTCCTCAAGATTGTTGTGATTCATACCGTTGGGAGGCCATGCATGTTTCCAAAACATGGGGTACTTCCTTTGGGATTAAATCTTTAATTACATCGGTTGTCTTGCAAGCTTCCTTTGGAATCAAAACTTCAATTTCATTGAATGTCTTGCAAGCTTCCTTTGGAGGAACAACCTCGATTTCCTTCGAAAGAGAATCAACACAACTAGGTGAAGAATTAGGAATAGCATCAAGACAAGTATTCACGTTTTCTTTTTCCTCCTCACTTTCTTTTTTGCTTTCACATTTTTATTTTTCCTCATTCTTTTCCTCATTCACCGAACCCTCTTCAGTTATTTTTTTCTCACTCATTTGTTTTTTCTCACTCTCTCCTTTCAAGTGCATTTGATCTTCACACTTGTTTTGGTGACAGTGGTCTAAGAGTAATTTTGCGATTATTAAATACAAATGAGTACTTGTTGTTGTCGGCATCATATCTCGCTTGTCGTTCAACCCTACAAGGACGACCAAGTAACAAGTGCCTCGTTTCCATGGGCACCACATCACATAACACCTCGTCTTCATATCTCCCAATCCGAAATGATACTCGTACTTGTTTGTTCACCATTACGTCACCGGGATCACTAAACTCCGGGATGCTCCAAATGACATATGGTTGTGGATGCTCTATAAGAGGAAGTCCTAACTTTTGCACCATGGTGGTACTAGCTAGGTTAACGTATCCCCTTCTATCAATGGCCAAGCTACATATCTTGTCCTTCACATAGCATCTAGAATAGAAAAGATTCTCCCTTTGCTTGGCATCATTTTTCTTCATTAGTGACTCCATGAAGAACCCACTAAGAAAAAAATTCAAACTTCCTGAAAAATTGAAAAACAAAATCAAAAGTCACTCTAGGAAGGATGGCTCTAGATACCAAATGATATGATCCTAAAAAGGAGCATGTAATTTTCGGATCTATCCTCGAGTGACAAAGCAAAATTCAAGAAGAAGAAGAAAATACAAAATTGGATAGATGAGAAATGGGATGTAGGCGCCACAAATCCAAGGGGATTTGTTAAGCCAAGGTGAGGTTCGCCACAAGAATCTTGGATTCTTGATAAGAACAAGGGCGGTTCAACCAAGAACCAAAGAGAAACAATATTCTCTCACAAATGGACTTAATCCAAATTGAACTCAAAGTTGTCATTCATGTGTTTTGGGGCGTCTTACATATAGAGAGCTGACCTAAGATCACGCGTTAATTGGCCTAAAATCACTCATATTGACTTTTCATCCCCCCCCACCCCCCAATTATGTGGTGATTACACTTGCTTCTCATATTAAAAGTGTAATCCTCCCATAATCAATTACAATTTAATGCCAAATATTCCCTCCATAATTTACATAAAATACTAATAATTTTAAAAGGAGTTACTTGTGGTATGCAAACCAAAGGATTCCTCCCAACTAAGCTTCCAAATTCGTGTAAAACTAAAAACAATATTTTTGTCATGATATAAGCCGAATATGGTCAAGGGGCTTGAAATACGATTTGTAGATAATCTCCTCATATTTCCAACGCATCAAAGAACGTATCAATCGGAGATTTGTAGCTCAAGATACAACCCAAACAAGAATACGGGTTCATTACAAACGAAAATAAAATTTTCATCAAAACTAATTTGGCCTTAAATTGGACATCATTCTTGGTTTGGAGCATGTAATTTTCGGATCTATCCTTGAGTGACAAAGCAAAATTCAAGAAGAAGAAGAAAATAAGCAAATGGATGAAGGTAAGGGATGAGAATGGCGCCACAATTCCAAGGGAAATTGATAATCCAAGTTGAGGATCGCCACAAGGGTCTTGGACTCTTGATAAGATCAAAGGGTTGGTTCAACAAAGAACCCAAGAGAGAAAACACTCTCACAATTGGTAAAAACCAAATTGAACATCAAAGTTTTTATTCATGTGTTTGGGGCGTCTTACATATAGAGAGTTGGCCTAAGATCATACGTTAATTGGCCTAAAATCACTCATCTTGACTTTTCATCCCCCCCTAATTATGTGGTGATTACAGTTTGCTTCTCATATTAAAAGTGTAATCCTCCCATAATCAATTACAATTTAATGCCAAAGATTCCCTACATTTATGTGGTGATTACACTTGCTTCTCATATTAAAAGTGTAATCCTCCCATAATCAATTACAATTTAATGCCAAAGATTCCCTCCATAATTTACATAAAAGACTAATAATTTTAAAAGGTGTTACTTGTGGTATGCAAACCAAAAGATTCCTCCCAACTAAGCTTCCAAATTCGTGTAAAACTAAAAACAATATTTTTGTCATGATATAAGCCGAATCTGGTCAAGAGGCTTGAAATACAATTTGTAGATAATCTCCTCAGCTTTCCAACGCATCAAAGAACGTATCAATCGGAGATTTGTAGCTCAAGATACAGTCGAAACAAGAATACGGGTTCATTACAAATGAAAATAAAATTTTCATCAAAACTAATTTGGCCTTAAATTGGACATCATTCTTGGTTTGCATTATTGGCCATTGACTTTGAAGATCCTTTTTGAAGTAGGATCCTCCACTTCTATAGCTCCATGAGGTGAGACTTCTTTGACAATGAACGGTCCCGACCACTTAGACTTCAACTTGCATGGAAATAATCTCAGCCGGGAATTGAATAATAAAACTTGTTGTCCCGGCTGAAATTCTTTCATCACGATCTTCTTGTCATGATAAGTCTTGACTCGCTGCTTGTAAATGACCGCATTCTCATATGCATTAAGGCGCATCTCCTCTAGTTCATGCAGCTGATGGACTCTTTTCTCACCTGCCAGAGTGGCATCAAAATTCAAGAACTTCAATGCCCAAAAGGCTCGATGCTCCAACTCTACGGGTAGATGACATGACTTCCCATAGACCATCTGAAACGGAGATAACCCCAAAGAAGTCTTTAATGCAGTCCGGTAAGCCCACAAGGCATCGTCAAGCTTCTTAGCCCAATCTTTTCTTGAAGTGGTCACAGTTTTTCCAGAATTCACTTAATCTCCCGGTTAGAGACCTCTGCTTGCCCATTTGTCTGTGGATGATATGGAGATGCCACCTTATGCCTCACATCATACTTGGCCAACACATTTCTCAGTTGTGAGTTGCAAAAGTGAGATCCCCCATCACTTATAAGGACCCTTGGGACACCGAACCGGGAAAAAATGTTCTTTTTGATGAACTTAATCACTGTCTATGCATCATTCTTCGGTTTTGCAACGGCCTCCACCCATTTAGAAACATAGTCCACCGCCACCAAGATATATTGGTTGGAGAATGAGGGAGGAAGTGGACCCATAAAATCTACGTCCCAACAATCAAATACTTCAACCTCCAATATGTTTTGCAGTGGCATCTCATCCCTTTTAGATATGTTCCCGGTCCTTTGGCACTTGTCACAACTCTTCACATGATTGTAAGAGTCCTTGAAGATTGAGGGCCAAAAGAGCCCAGATTGGAGGACCTTTGCAACTGTCATATCCCCATTGTAATGTCCACCATATGGAGAGTTATGGCAATGCCACAAAATACTTCTCGCTTCCTCTTGCCTAACACACCTCCTCCATAAGCCATCCGGTCCAACCTTGAAAAAAAATGGGTCATCCCACATGAAATGGTTGGCATCCCGAAGAATTTTTTTTTTTTGCTGCCAAGTGAGGTGTTTTGGAATAATGTTGGCTGCCTTGAAATTTTCCATGTCTGCAAAACCATGGTCTTGCATGCACTAGAAATAAAGTCTCATCCGGGAACTCATCCCGAATGTCCTTTTCTTTTGCAGTAACCTCTTCATTCACCAGCAGAGATAAGTGGCCATCCACCACATTTTCGCTGCCCTTTTTGTCCTTAATGACTAAGTCAAATTCCTGCAACAATAGAATCCACCTTATGAGTCTTGGTTTTGAATCTAACTTAGTCAACAAATATTTAATTGCAGCATGATCAGTAAAAACAGTGACTTGTGACCCAATCAAGTATGAACGAAATTTTTCCAATGCAAACACTATGGCTAGCAACTCTTTTTCAGTTGTTGCATAATTTATTTGGTTCTCATTGAGAACCTTGCTAGCACAGTGAATGGAATGGAAAAACTTTTCCTTTCACTGTCCCAAAACTGCCCCAACTGCGTAGTCACTGGCATCACACATTAATTCAAATGGTGACTCCCAGTTGGGTGCAACAAGAATGGGAGCGGTGATCAATTTTTCTTTCAAAATCTGAAAAGAAGTGAGACAAGCAGTATCAAACACAAATGGAGTGTCCTTGTTCAAAAGGCTACACAACGACTTGGCTATTTTTGAGAAGTCTTTGATGAACCGCCGGTAGAAGCCTGCATGACCAAGAAAACTCCTCACACCCTTGACATTCACTGGGTGGAGGTAGTTTCTCGATTACATCAATCTTGGATTTATCCACTTCGATCCCCTTAGCTGAAATCTTGTGCCCAAGCACCATGCCTTCCTGCACCATAAAATGACACTTCTCCTAATTCAAGACTAAATTGGTGTCCATGCACCTTTTTAACACAGCAGCAAGGTTAGACAAACAATTATCATAAGAGGAACCGAAAACAGAAAAATCCCCTTACCCTGATCGTATGGTTAACCTAAAACCCCATGCCGTGATCCCAAAGTTAATCCAGGACCCACTTGCCATGATCCCATGGTTAACCTATGACCCTAAAGCCATGATCCCATGGTTAACCCATGACCCTCACGCCATGATCCCATGGTTAACCTATGACCCTAAAGCCATGATCCCATGGTTAACCCATGACCCTCACGCCATGATCCCATGGTTAACCCATGACCCTCTTGCCATGATCATTTGGTTAACCCAAAACCCATTGCCGTGATCCCATGGTTATTCCAGGACCCGCTTGCCATGATTCCATGCTGAACGTATGACCCACTTGCCATGATCCCATGGTTAACCCATGACCCACTTGTCATGATACCATTGTTAACCCATGACCCTAATGCCATGAGGATACCCCGATGCGGGTTTCCTATTACCTTGGCCTTCTTGGAATTCATGGTTCAATGTATTGTTGAAGTTCCCGTAGGAGAGATAAGGATTATTCTTTCTCACTTGGTTGTAAGGATTTGGAGGAGCATAATTTGGCAACTTCAGGTACGTGTCACAGAAGTTGTGACAAGAGTTCACTTGTTCCCCCAAAGCACCGGATCCAGGAGCAATGTGGGAACTCCATTATGTCATGTCCCTGCATTCCTCAAATCTCACAAACAACATTAGTAGCATCTATTGAACTCACATTAGCCTTTTCAAGCTTATCAAAGCGTTTATTCAATGAGTCAAATTTAGACATAATTAGATCAGTGGTATGCATTTCAAACTTACCCCCCAAAAGCTTTTTCGGGTCATTACCTCTTTCCGAACCCCATTGGTGATAGTTGGTGGCTATGTTTTCAATGATATTGAACACTTCAGTCGGTGGTCTATTCATAAAGGCTCCACCAGCTGCGGAGTCAAGTGACACCTTCGAAGAGTAATCAAATCCGTTGTACAAGGTAGGCACTAACAACCACCTCTCGAGCCCATGATGTGGGCAAGACTCTTGCAATCCTTTGTAACGATCCCAAGCTTCGGATAAGCATTCTCCGTCCTTTTGGAAGAAGCCGGTGATCTGAGTTCGTAGGTAAGCAGTCTTGGATGGAAGTGATAACAACCCAAATGGTGGTTGCCTTGAAATGATCTTTTTGATTGAAATTCGTTTAGTGTTGTGCCACTTTGGTTCAAGAACAAAGACCAAATCAATTTCAGATTTAAGTAACAAAACAAAAGTTGAAGAAGAAAGTGGAAGAGATAGAGATGATGAAGGCGCCACAAACAATGGAAATTGTTTGATAAGCCAAGTGATGTTCGCCACAAGAATTTGGAGATTCTTGATAAGAACTCAATCTTGGTTCAACCAAGAACTTAGGAGAAACACTTCTCACTAATTTGGATAAATTCCAACAACATCAAACTTGTTATTTCATATGAATTTTCGTTTTACATATAGTATGGCAGCCAAACTCTTGGCATCCAAAGATAAAATGAAACCTCCACTTGAATAGCCTAATTATGTCACTAAATGACTCACTAATCCCTGCCAACTTTTGGCTTCCCAAAGAGATCATAACCCCCACAATCATGTCACTAAATGACTCACTAATCCCTGCTTAACTCAGCCTCTAATGATGAGTCTATTATTCTCTCATAACCATCATTATGTGGCTGCCACACTTTACTTCTCATATTAAAAAGTGTAACTTCCACATAATTAACAAAACAATAAACAAACTAATAACTTATAGGAGTTAGTATTGGCAAGCAAACCAAAGGTTCCTCCTACTAAGCTATCAAATTCGTATACAACATGGTAAAAATGGGCTTGCATGCCTCTTCATGCTTCTTGGGCTTGGATGAGCAAAGTTATTATCTTGGGCTCATTGTCTTCATTACTTGCATGTGCATTTGGGCTTGTCTCCATTAAGAAAACCACCAATTGAGTTAGAGCTTCTTGAGCTTTCTTTGATCTAGCTCTTGTCATGGGCCCACCAAGACCTTGAATGGCTTCTTGATCCAAATCGGTCTCCATTGGGCTTACATCATCCCCTCCTTCTTTAAGTGAATTCGACCTCAAGTGAAATCTTCATCACCTATATCAAAAAGAGATAAATCAGCCACATTAAAAGTTGCACTAATCCCACCCATACTCACTAGGAAGATCTATCTTGTATGCATTGTCATTGGCCACCACTTGGAATGGCCCATCTGCCCTTGGTTGAAGTTTAGATTTCCTTTGGGAAGGAAACCTTTCCTTTCTCATGTGTACCCAAACCCAATCTCCGGGTTCAAAGACCACCTTTCTCCTCCCTTTGTTGGCTTGCTTAACATAACTTTCTGTCCTCTTTTCAATTTGAGCCTTCACTTGCTCATGTAACTTCCTCACATATTCCGCTTTAGCCCTGCCATCTTTATGCTTTAAAATTGAAGAGTTAGGCAATGGCAATAAATCAAGAGGATTTAAAGGGTTAAATCCATAAACAACCTCAAAAGGAGAATATTGAGTAGTACTATGAACAACCCTATTATATGCAAATTCCACATGAGGCAAACAATCCTCCCAAGACTTAATATTCTTTTTAATCACGGCCCTTAAAAGGAAGAAAGTGTCCTATTCACAACTTCAGTTTGCCCATCTGTTTGGGGATGGCAAGTAGTGGAGAAGAGAAGCTTTGTACCTAGCTTTCCCCACAATGTCCTCCAAAAGTGACTTAGGAACTTGGTGTCCCTATCACTTACAATACTCCTTGGGGAGACCATGAAGTCTCACCACTTCTTTAAAGAACAAATCAGCAACATGACAAGCATCATCAATTTTTTTGCAGGGGATAAAGTGTGCCATCTTTGAAAATCTGTCCACCACAACAAAAATTGAATCTTTACCATTCCTAGATCTAGGCAATCCCACAACAAAGTCAATAGACAAGTCAATCCAAGGAAAATCAGGAATAGGTAAAGGGTGTAAAGTCCATGAGGCATTACTTTAGATTTTGATCTTCTACACACAATGCATTTTTTCACAATATTTTTGCACATCATGCTTCATGTGAGGCCAATAAAAATGTTCATGCAACATGTCTAAAGTCTTTTGAACCCCAAAATGTCCCATTAAACCTTCTTCATGCGCCTCCTTCAAAAGTAAGTCCTTATGGAACTTTTAGGCACACATAATCTTTTATCTTTGAATAAAAACCCTTGGTGCCTAAAATATCCATTTTGGGATGAATGCACACAATTAGCAAAGATATTTGAAAAGTCCTTATCATGCTCATACAAATCCTTAATGCATTCAAGTCCAAACAATTTTGTTTCAAGGGTAGAAAGTAAAGCATATCTTCTTGAAAGTGCATCCGCCACAACATTGGCCTTACCCTTTTGTGTTTCACCACATATGGAAATTGTTCAAGAAATTCAACCCACTTTGCATGCCTTTTATTTAACTTTCCTTGCCCCTTCAAATATTTCAAAGACTCATGGTTACTATGAATCACGAAACTCTTTGGGCAAAAGATAGTGTTGCCAAGTTTGCAAAGCTCTTACTAAGGCATACAATTCCTTATCATAGGTGGGATAATTAAGGGAAGCTCCACTTAATTTCTCACTAAAATAAGCAATTGGATGCCCCTCTTGCATCAAAAACAGCCCCAACACCAACATTAGAAGTATCACATTCAATCTCAAAAGATTTAGCAAAATTAGGCAAAAACAAGTATTGGTGCATGGGTGAGTTTTTCTTTAAGTTCCTTAAAAGCATGCTCTTGTTTTCCCCCCACTTAAATGCCACATTCTTTTTGACAATTTCATTAAGAGGTGCAGCCAAAGTACTAAAATCCTTAACAAACCTCCTATAGAAACTAGCCAAACCATGAAAGCTTCTTACATCACTCACATTTTTGGGGTTGGCCAATCTTGAATGGCCTTAACTTTCTCTTGGTCCACATGGACCCCTTTTTGCATTAACACAAAACCAAGGAAATTCACATGGTCCACACAAAAAGTGCATTTTCCAAATTTGCATACAATTTTTCCCTTCTTAATACAAGTAAAACAACCCTTAAATGTTCAAGGTGATCATCTAAGTTTTTACTATATATTAAGATATCATCAAAATACACCACAACAAACTTGCCTAAAAATCTCTTAGAACATGGTTCATAAGCCTCATAAAAGTGCTAGGTGCATTTGTTAACCCAAAAGGCATTACCAACCATTCATACAATCCATATTTGGTTTTAAAGGCAGTTTTCCACTCAATCCCTTCCCTAATTCTAATTTGATGATACCCACTTTTAAGTCAATTTTAGAAAATAGGCATGCACCATACAATTCATCAAGTAAATCATCAAGCCTAGGGATAGGATGTCTATATTTAATTGTGATGTTATTCACAGCCCTACAATCTGTACATCCTCCACTTACCATCCTTTTTTGGTACCAAAATTACCAGACACTGCCATACGGGCTCATACTTTCTTGCACCCACCCTTTTTGCATCAACTCCTCCACTTGGGTTTGAATCTCTTTAGTCTCTTGAGGATTACTCCTATGGGTTGGCCTATTGGGCAATGATGCACCCGGAATGAGATCAATATGGTGCTCAATCCCTCTTAGAGGTGGAAGCCCGTGTGGCACTTCCTTTGGAAAAACATCTCCAGAATTCCTGCAAAGATTTTTAACACCACTAGACAAAGAGATATCATTAGAGGCATTAGAATTTAAACAAAATTCCCTACAATAAAGTATGTATAGGGGCTGCCTTGAGACCAATGCACTTTTTACCTCACTCTTTGTTGCAAAATAGCTCTCTTTTCCTCTTTTTGCATCTCTATTTTTCTCACTTTTTTTCTCATGATTTTTCTTTATTTCTTTATCATTCTTTTCCTCAATTTTTTCTCTCTCTTCTCCTTCTTTTCTCTCTTGCTCTCTTTTTCTCTCATTCTTATTTCATCCTCACTAACTTGCTTTGGAGACAAAGGAGAAAGAATGACCTTTCGGTCTTGATACATGAAGGTAAACTTATTTGAGAACCCATCATGGATGGCCTTTTGTCATATTGCCAAGGCCTTCCCAACAACATATGGCTTTTGCCTCCATAGGCACCACATCACAAAGTGCACAATCTTCATACTTTCCAATTGAGAATGGAACCTCTACTTGTTTGTTCACAACCATTTCCCCAACCTCCACTTAGCCATTGAAGCCTATATGGCCTTGGATGTGCCTTAGTAACAAGATTCAATTTGGACACCAATCTGGTGCTTACAACATTGGCTCAACTCCCACCATCAATGATTAGAGAACATACCTTTCCTTGAATTAGACATCTAGAATGAAAGATATTCTCCCTTTGGCTTGCTTCATGATCCTTCACTTGACTTCCCAAAAGCCTCTCACCATGAGTAAATCACCATCCGGCTGAACACATCTCCTTCACTTTCCTCTCTACTTGAAGCCTCGGGATTGAGATACCACTTCCCCATTCATGGACAACACCATGGTTCTCTTTGTTGGACATTGGGATGCTATGTGTCCATGGCTAAGGATTTGAAACATTTTACCTCACGGCTCCTAGAGTTTGTCTCCATGGGTTTCTTTCCTTGTATGTTGCTCACGGCCTCCTTGGTGGGGTGCACCCTCATTCTTTTGCTTGTCCTTCCAATTTGAGGATGGAAATTTGGAAGTTGAAGAAGAAGAATATTTAGACTTCCTCCTCTTAATTTGTTGCTCCACCTTAATGGCTTGTTGGACCAAATCTTCAAGCTCCACATAAGGTTGCAACTCCCTTACTGTCTTGGATATCTTGATTCAAGCCATGTAGGAATCTTGCCATGGTAGCCTCCCTATCCTCTCTGAAAATTTGACCTGAGTAAGGCCAACTCCATCTCCTTGAAATATTCATCAACGCTTTTGGTCCTTGGGTAAGCCTTTGTAATTTGTTGTGAATGTCCTTTGATAATGATTTGGGACAAACCTCTTTCTCATGACAAATTTCATCTCCTCCCGAGTGTCTATGGACTCTCTTACATGTCTTCTCCTTTCTTTTTGTAATTGGTCCCACCCACACAAGGGCATATTCCTTGAACTCAAGGCAGCTACTTTCACCTTCTTGCTTTCATTGTATGAATTATAATCAAAGACTTGCTCTATTTTTAGCTCCACCTCCAAGTAAGCCTCCGGGTCATTCTTCCCAATAAAGGGAGGAACTTTGATTTTTACCCCTTCAAGCCCTCTATCACGCCTCTCTCCTCTCGCCCTCCTCCTCTAGGCCTTCTTCTTTCACTCTCATATCCACTTAGAATCATCACGATGTAGGTTAGCAAGTTGTCTATCATAATTGGCTTGCATTTGCTCCATTTGTCTTTGAACTGCTTGGACTTGATTGGCCATCCTAGCTTAAGATGGCTGACCTTGGAGATAGTGGTGGACTATCCTCATTATTGGCCATGATTTGAGTAGAAGAGTTTGTGTTTCCTCACTACACTCCTCACTAGTTCACACAGTGGATTTTTTTTTCCACTCTTTTGGCTTTTTCCACACAAAATGTATTTTTTTTTTCACTCTTGCCTTTTCCTCTCAAATGTTCTCCTTGAGTTCTTAGAGGAATCAAGACAACAAACACAAAAATTCAAAGTCAAGCAACAAAAATCACAAAAACTTAGTAAACAATGGAACAAGAAAGAAAGGCTAGAAAGGAAAAGGTTTGGAATAAAAATAAAGGAAAGAAGGGGAAATATTTTCTAGAACACAAATTGCCCAAATAGGACTTTCTCTTCTCTTTTCTCTAAGACTTCAAGAACAATTTTTTTATTATAAATTTTCTTGATTTTATTTTTTTTTCTTTTTAACTTTGAAGAGAAGAATCAAACTTGTACACTTGTGTATGATCAAACAATAGCCAATTTTTTTCCCTTCAAAACTGAATCAAAGTAGTGAATTTTTTTGTTGGTTTTTTTTTTTGTAGAAAGAAAAGAACAAAATGGTGTAGAAGAAGAACAAAGAAGAAAACGAAAATCACATCACAATTTCAATCAAAGCCTGAGCTTTGATACAAAATGATAACAACCAACTTGGTGGTTGCCTTGAAATGATCTTTTTTGATTGAAATTCGTTTAGTGTTGTGCCACTTTGGTTCAAGAACAAAGACCAAATCAATTTCATATTTAAGAAACAAAACAAAAGTTGAAGAAGAAAGAAGTAAGTGGAAGAGATAGAGTTGATGAAGGCGCCACAAACACTGGAAATTGTTTGATAAGCCAGAGTGATGTTCGCCACAAGAATTTGGAGATTCTTGATAAGAACTCAATCTTGGTTCAACCAAGAACTTAGGAAAGCAGCTTCTCACTAATTTGGATAAATTCAACAACATCAAACTTGTGATTTCATATAATTTTCGTTTTACATAGTATGGCGGCCAAACTCTTGGCATCCAAAGATAAAATGAAACCTCCACTTGAATAGCCTAATTATGTCACTAAATGACTCGCTAATCCCTGCCAACTTTTGGCTTCCCAAAGAGATCATAACCCCCACAATCATATCACTAAAATGACTCACTAATCCATTCTTAACTCAGCCTCTAATGATGAGTCTATTATTCTCTCATAACCATCATTATGTGAACACTTGCACTTTACTTCTCATATTAAAAGTAACTTCCACATAATTACCAAAACAATAAACAAACTAATAACTTATAGGAGTTAGTATTGGCATGCAAACCAAAGGTTCCTCTACTAAGCTATCAAATTCAGACCACAACATGGTAAAAATGGGCTTCGTGCCTCTTCATATTCTTGGGATTGGATGAGCAAAGTTATTATCTTGGGCTCATTGTCTTCTTACTTGCATGTGCATTTGGGCTTGTCTCCATTAAAAAAAACCACCAATTGAGTTAGAAACTCTTGGGCTTTCTTTGATCCAGCTCTTGTCATGGGCCCCCAGAAGACCTTGAATGGCTCTTGCATCCAAATCGGTCCTCCATTGGGCTTAAATGGGGAAGGAAGGAATTTTTCCAAGAATACCTGCTCGATTGGTCCCAGTTGACAAGTATTACGGGCACTTGCTTGACCATGCTTTTGCCTTTCCGGTCGAGGAGGAGGGGAATAATCTTAAGTGAATAGCATCGATCGGGACACCATGAATTCTTATTGCATTGGTGAACTCCAAGAATGTCTCCATATGATAAGTCGGTTCTCAGGGGTAATCCTCCAAATTGATTTTGTCTAATCTATGCCAATACGAGGCAGTATAGTGGTAGTTCTCCGCCTCAATTTCTCAATCTAGCAATCCAGGTTCGAAAACCCTAGCATTTGGGCTATAGTCCTTCATGGTTTGATATCCGTTGGATTCGTCATGAGTCGAATGGGAATAAACCTCTCTCTCTCCGCTTTGTCTTTATAGTCTCCCATCTATGAAAGGTCACTTTCGATCTCCGGGTTAAATTCAATGAGATTTCTAAGACTTTGATATCTTTGCATGAAAGAAAAACACACAGCAAGAGAGACATATACTAGGAAAAAAAAATGAAAAAAATGTCGAGAAAAATCAATTTAAAAATTAAATTGAACTTGAAGAAGAAACAGTCCCCAACTACGGCGCCAAAAAGCTGTGGACTCGAATCCTCAAGTGAGCGGCTGTCGTCGATAATAAAAGATCGATCCCACAGATCAGTGATCTCCAAATAACAATTAGTTATTAAATCAATTAAAGCTGGACTATAAAAAAGATAAAGATTTGGAAAAGGTTTGGTTTTTGAATCAAGTAGCAAATCAAATTTAAAGTTACAATTAAACGAAATCAAAGAACAAAATAGGAAGTAGATCAACTCAAGAGATTTCAAAATATCAAAAGGGATTCCAGGAATTGGGTTAATAACAAAACCGCTCATGCTACTAAATTGCCTACCCTCTTGTTAAATATCAAAATTTGCTTTGAAGGTGAATTTATCCTAAGTAAGTTAATTTTCCGATTAAACCCAACCCCTACTCGTGGTAATTGAATTTAAATTGAACCGCTTTAAGCTTTGTGACAATTCGGTGAACCGCTTGAAGGATGCTTCTAACTCTGTGATTTAAGTCCTAAGTTTGATTCCTATAGATCCGATACCTAAGTTCGTGCTAGGATCCTCCTTATAATATCTATGACATGCAAATAAGTACGCACAGTTGACAAGTAGTTCATGCTATAGGAATCAAATTGAAAGAAAATTGAAATTAACAAAAACAGCGTCAATTCGCATAAAACAAATCTTGGGCATAAAACAATTCACTCCATGATCCAGGGTTCGCGTGACCGAAATCACGCCATGATCCCCCGCGTTAACCAGGACCTCGACATGAACCTATGGTTAACCGGACCACTTGCCATTATCACATGGTAGCCGAGACCCTCACACCATGATACCATGGTTAACCCTTGACCACTTCTTGCATGATCAATGGTTAACCCGCACGCCATGCTAATCAATCCAGATTATACCATGATCCACTTGCCATGATTCCATACTTAACACCATGCCCTCAAGTCATGATCCATGGTTAACCCACTACCCACTTACGCCTATAATCCCATGGTTAACCCATTAACCTCACTCCATGATCCCGGGGTTAGCGCGGCAAATCACGCCATGATCTAAAGGGTTAACCCGTGACATTAGCACCATTTTCCCTTGGTGAACCATTGACCTTCGCTGCCATGATCCCATGGTTAACCCATCACCCTCGTCCATGATCCGCGGTTTAACCTTGACCTTCACCACCATGTTCCGTGGTTAACCATTGACCTCACGCCATGATCCATGGTAAACCCGCACCCTCACGCCATGATACCATGGTTAGGCCGTACCCTCACACCATGATACCATGGTTAACCCATGACCATCACGCCCATGATCCATGGTTAACCCGGCCCTGACCATCACGCCATGATCCGGTCAACCTATGACCTTCACATCATTTTCCCATGGTTAACCACTGACCTTCACGCCGATCCCATGGTTAGCTAATCGTGCAAAGGGAGCAAGTCAACTTTTCAACAAGAATGATATGAGCCCAATGAATCAGGCCTCTTGACCAGTTCGGCTTCTTTCATGATTAAAATAATGATGGCAGTTATGGACGAATTTTACAAGTTTATTAGACTTTTTATGTTTTGTTAATTATGTGGGAGTTACACTTTTTAATTTGAAAAATAAGTGTGGCTGCTACATAATGATAGAGAAGGGTAATAAGTCACTGTTAAGTAGTGAGTTAAGTGTGAGTTTGGTAAGTCATTAATAGGCTAGTTATGTGGGGGTTATGAAATCTTTGGGAAGACAAAAAGGTGAAGCCAAATGTTGGCAGCCACACCCCTATATGTAACATGCCTAAACACATGAATAAACAACTTGGATTTGTAATTGGTAAAATTCAGCCAAAAAAGATCATCAAAGCAACCTCACCATTTCGTTGTCATCAAGTGGTATCAAAGCTTGGGCTGGTTGAATTTGAGTTTTGTTCTTCATCTTCTACCTATCTTATTTTCTTCTTTTAAACCGACAAACTATCAGAAAAAAAAGTTACATTTGATTCTATTTGTGAAGGGAAAAATTTCGTGGTTGTTGTTCTTGCTCAAAAAAAAATTGTAAGTGCGATTCTCTTCTTCAAAGTTTGAAAAAAAATTGCACAAATTATAAGGAAAAAAAAAATGCATGAAATCTTGGGAAAAAAAAAGAGAAGAGAAAGAAGAAAAAAGTCTATTTGAGCAATTTGTGTTCTTGAAAAAATATTTCCCTTCTTCCTTTGTTCTTATTTCCCATAGCTTTGCTTTTCTAGCCTTTCATTTTATCCTCTGTTTTTTTGATAAGTTTTGTGATTTTTGTTACTTGATTTTGGATTTTTTTGGATTGTGTTTGACTCCTCTAAGGCCTAAAAGAGAACAATTGAGTGGAAAAAAGAAGTGAAAATTAAATCTTGTGTGGAAAAAGCCAATTGAGTGAAATACCTTTGTTGCACAAGTGAGGAGTGTAGTGAGGAATTTTATAATTTCTTGTTTATCTTTTGATATTGTGTGTTTGAGTGATGCAGCCCATGAAGATAGTCCATCATTTTCTCCAGGTCTTCAACTCTTTATGCTAGAATGACTACTCAAATACAAAACCTTCAAAAAAGCAAGTGGAGCAAATGAGTGCAAATTATGATAGACAACTTGCCATCCTTCAAAGCGAGAAGATAGGGTGAAAGGGTCAAGATCCAAGTTCCCACTTTCCTTGGGAAGAATGATCTAGAGTCTATTTGGAATGGGAGATGAAGATAGAGCAAGTGTTCAATTGCAATAGTTACAATGAAAAAAAAAATGAAGTTAGCATCTCTTCAGTTTAGGACTATACCCTGGTTTGGTGGGATCAATTTCAAAAAGAGAAGACGATGTGGGGCGGAATTTATTAGACGGTTGAGATGGGAAAAATAATGAGGAAGATATGCTCCATACCATTTCCCATAGGTTCTTCACAACAAATTAACGAATGAGGCAACACTTCAACCTCTAAGGGGCGATGGCAAGTGGTCATGGAAAGAAACTGTGGAAGTCTCTCTAATTTGAGAAAATGAAAAAGTGAAAAAAATTGAAAATAAGGTGATGAAAATGTGAAAGAATCAAGAAAAAATGTGAAAAAAATGAGAGTATGGAAAAGAGTGAGAGACGAGAAAAAAGATGAGAGCAAAAAAAAGTGAGGAGGAAAAAGTAAATGCATGTTTTGATGTTTTTACTAACTCTTTGCCTACTTGTGTTGATTCTCTTTTGAAGGAAATCGAATGTTCCTCCAATGGAAGCTTACCAAGACAACCCGATGTAATTGAAGAGCTAATCCAAAGGAAGTACCCCATGGTTTTAGAACTTGCATGGTTTCCCAAAAAGCATGGATATCTTAACACAAAATTTGGTAATATGCTTGGTGAATTGCAAGGGTCTTGTTGCTCTTCTACAAATTTTGATAGGAATAAAACCTTCTTGATGAATTGCATGACTCATATCATCTTCCTAAGGTTGGTTTGAGAATTTGAATCAAGACTTGAATGGTCCTTGATAAATGTGTTGTTGAGCTTCTAATGTTCATTTGATTTATCTCAACAATTTTGAGGAATGTGTTGGTTTACTTAGAAAGAGTTTGTTTGATAACTTGCTCCATACTCTTTTGATCAAAATAAAGTTAGCATTTTGAGGTTTTGTTATGGAACTAAAGGTTGCATGTAATAATAATTGATGGTTAACTACTATTCCCCTTCTTACTCTGCCCATTCTTGCAAAATCTTTTAAGCTTTCATATGATGATGCTAATGTGTTTGAGAGGATTGTCTTGTTTCAAAAGAACCATCCCTTGTTTGTGATAAGGAGAATGTCCTTGAGGTTCAACTTTCTTGGGAGCCTTTAAAAGAGAAAGTACATTTCCTTGAGGATTGTCTTCTTCAAAAAGAACCATCCCTTGTTTGTAATTGTTAAAATTCAACCAAAAGATCATCAAAGGCAACCTCACGATTTGGTTGTCATCAAGATAACATCTTCATCTTACTTTCAGTCGAAGTTGGCATTTTTATACATCATCAAAGCCGACCAGTTGCTAGAAAAGGTCTCCCCAATATAACTATGCATCACTCCTCCATGTCTAATATCACAAAATCATTGGGAAGATAAACTTATCACTTTCCCAAACATCTTCCAGAAATACCAAGAGCGACAGTTGATCTATCGGCTAGTTGCGATACCATACTTGTTGGTTTCACTTCGGCCTCAAGCTTTCCAAGATTAAGCGGCATAAATTGATACTCGCCCCAAGTACACAAGGCCTTCCCAATGCAACCTCCCAATTGTGCAGGGAACTTGTAAACTACCCCAGGATCTTTAAGCTTTGACGGTAGCTCCTTTAGTATCGCACTGTATTCTTAGTCAAAACAATCTCATCTTCTTTAAAAATTTCTTTGTAAGCAACTCTTCAACCTTGCATAAGTAGGCATTTGCTCAGTGCTTCATCCAGGCTATGTTGATTTGCAACCTCTTGAAGATGTCAGAAATTTGTCAAGCTGCTCTTCTTTCTCCTTCTTCTTGGTTAAGTGCGGATATGGCAACTTTACACTGAAGGGAATCTCTTGAGGCTTTTCTCCGTCTTTCAAAATCTTCTTTTACTCCTCCTCAAATTAAATTCTCATCCACTAACTTTTCTCTCTTGTCTTTTCTTCTTCCTCTATTACCACCTCTTTGCCTTTTTCTTCATTTCTCTCTCTTTTTCAGCATTCGACTCTATTTTTAGGCATCTTTCATGATTTTCAGCAAGGAGCTCATAACTCCTTTTCAAGACTTTTACCACTCCTCAAAACAACGACTTTACAATGATCTTTAGGATTTGTTTGAGTATTACCTGAAAAATTGCCGCTAGATTGTTAGCTGAGTGCTTTGCAATTTGTCCAACTTGAGCCTCCAAGTTCTTTATGGCAGCTCGGTCTTTTACGGACTTTGACATGGATATTTGCATGAATTGATTAGAGTGTTGCCAAGATAAATCAGGTCTTGAGGGCGGTTGTGTAGGAAAAGAGGCTTGCTTAGCATCCAGCATCTTGTTTCCAACCAAAACTTGGTTGATTCATACCCCCTTGGTACGTAATTGTTGGAGTATTGGTTGTTGCGCCTTTGCCTTGTAGTTCCCGTATAGTGGCTTCCTCATAGAGACTAGGTGTGGCCTCACAATTTCATTATCACGATCTCTCCACACAAAAATCACATCATTACCTGTTGGTGGCATAAGTTTGTCCCTTGAATGGTCGAAGTTGTTGTGGGAGTTGAGCTAGTTGCTTGGTAATGGACTCAAGTTGTTGTGTGTCTGTAAGCTTGTTTTGAGCCAAAAAGTGCAGTTTTGAATCTAACTCCAACACTCCCCTTCTTGATGTGGTACCTCGGTCATGATGCATCAAATAGTCATTAGATGCCATAGCTTCTATCAAAGTCAATCCTTCCTCGGTGTCTTTGTATTCATGGAACCTCCGGCTGAGGCATCCAACATAAGCTTGGTTGGCCTACGATCCATTGCAAAGGATTTCAAATGCTTATCGGAGAGAGGCGTGAAGGAGGACTCATGTAGTGATGCTCCCCCTTGGTTGAGATTGGAGCCAAGCCTTTGTCTCTATCTCTTAAGAGAAAGGGAACAACCAGAGCGGGTCATCCTTCGCTAGCACCATTAGTGATGACAACCAAATGGTGAGGTTGCCTTTGAAGATCTTTTGGTTGAATTTCAAGCAAGTGCTGAATTTTAAGTGTAACACTTTGTAACCAAATTAGAGTGAAAAAAAAACAAAGTGGATGAGGAAGGAATGGTGGAGCGTACAAACAAGGCTGTTTGATAAGCTTTATGAGGTTCGCAACAATAATCGTGGATTCTTGATAAGAACAAGATGGCTCAACCAAGAACCAAGGAGAACAAAGGAAATTCTCACAAAGGTTTTTAATCAAATAATATCCAAATTGTCATTCATGTGTTGGGCGTCTTACATATAGAGAAATGGCTAAGATCAAATCCTCCCATAATCAATACAATTTAATGCCCAAGATTCCTCACGATTATGTGGGGATCACACTTGTTTCTCAGTCAAAGTGTAATCCTCTGCGTAATCAATACAATTAATGCAGCAGATTTCCTCCTAATTATATGGTAGTGCATTGTTTCTGCATATTAAAGTGTAATCCCCATAATTTTATTCAAAATACCAACACACTAATTTAGGAGTTCTTATAACATTGCAAGCTAAAGATTCCTCCCACTAAGACACAAGAATCTTGGATTCTGATAAGAACAATAGTTTGGTTCAACCAAGAACCTAGGAGAACAATATTCTCACAAATGGATTTGATTTAAAATAACATCAAGTTACCATTTCATGTGTTTAACAAAAATTACATATAGTTGAGCAGCCAACTTTTGGGCTTCAAGCAAACCATAACCCCAGCCCAATTGGCTAATTCATGACCTTAAACACTCACTTATTTCCCAGCAACTCAGCCATCATAACATGAGTTAATTGCCTAAAAAACCCTCATAATGTAGCCACCAAATTATTCAACTCAGCCACTTAGACTATGAAGGTTACGCTCCCCCTTTACTCTTCTTGACTCTTCATCCCCACAATTATGTGGTGGTTACAACAGCTACTCACATTAAAGTGTAACCCCATAATTAATACAATTTATCAAAATATCAACATAGTTTAGGAGTTGCTTATAGCATGAAAGCGAATTCCTCCCACTAAGACAAATACAAATTCGTTTTCCATCATGGATTACAAGTGGGCTGCCCCAAGCATCACTTAGTAATTGGGCTCACTCATAAAACCCATTTTACACTTATTGAATTAAAATAAACAACTAAAATTGGACTCTTCTTCATGTTACACGCCCCTCTTATCCCTGAGATCGCTGGTTGGATAATGTAAGTTAATAATTTGGGCTTCATTCCATCAATCTTGTATTTGGGCTTGCTTCCATGATGAGAACCATAGTTTGCATTAACACTTGTTGGGCTTTCTTGGTTTGTAACATTTGTCATTGGCCATGGAGTCCTTGGCTAGCTTCTTGAACCATACTTCAAATTGGGCTCATATCATTCCCTCCTTCTTTGAGTGAATTCGACCTCGAATTGAAGTCTTCATCACCAAAATTAGTCATTTGGGTGCATCACAGGTGTGTTCTTGACAATCACATTGCCCACGAGGAGTACTTCTTTGGGATGAAATCTCCAAATTTCTGCAAAAAGAGTTACCAACACCACTAGGCAAGGAGATCATTAGAAGCATTGGAAATTAAAAAAAAGTCATGCGATAAATTATGCATTAGGTGAGTCTTGAAATCAAAGCCCTCTTCTCCTCACTTTTTGTTGCTATAGAACTCTCTTTTTGATCACTATTTTCTCTTGCTCATCGTTTCTTTTCAACTCTCTTTTCTTTTTCCTCTTGATTATCGCTCTTAACTTTCCACTTTCTTTTCTTTTTCCTTTTGATCATCACTTTTCTTTTCTCTCTTTTGCTTTTGCCTCATTCTCTTGTTTGCTTTCTCTCTCTCTTTCTTCTCATTCTCTTTCTTGTTGGAAGTCGACTACAGCTTCTTCGCATGGTCTTCAAAATTTTCCATTTGTCTTTTCATTCATTCCTCTTTCTCTAACCTCTTTGTTAAATTCTCTCTCATCCTCTTGTCACGCCTCTCATGCATTTTAGGATCCACTCTTCAACCTCTTTCTTATGTTCTTGTACATAGTCGAAATTTTCAAATCGCAACATAAGCGAAGAAGAAAGGAGAAAGTTAGAAGATGAAGGACAAAAACACAAAAATAGCAAAGCCTAAGCTGCGATACCCTTGATGACAACCAAATGGTGAGGTTGCCTTGTTGAAGATCTATTTGGTTGAATTCTTAACAAGTTAATGCGAAACCAATTTTGGAACCAAAATAAGAAGAAAAATATGAAAATGGTGAAGATTAGAGATGGTATGGCCTTGAAACTAGAGAGAGTTTGATAAGCCTATGAAGTTTCGCCCACAGAATCTTGGATTCTTGACCCAGAACATAATAGTTTGGTTCAACCAAGAACCTAGGAGAATAATATTCTCACAAATGGATTTGATCCAAAATAACATCAAAGTTACCATTTCATGTGTTTAACAAAATTACATATAGTTGAGCAGCAAACTTTTGGGCTTCAAAACCAAACCATAACCCCCCACCTTAATTGGCCTAATTCATGACCTTAAGCCCCACTCACTTATTCCGCCAACTCAGCCATCATAACATGGAGTTAATTTGCTAAAACCTCGTAATGTAGCCACGAATCATTCAACTCAGCCGTAAGACTATGAAGGTTAACGCTCCCCCTCTTCTTGACTCTTCATCCCCCTAATTATGTAATTGTTTGCACTTCTCACATTAAAGTGTAACCCCCATAATTAATACAATTTATCAAAATATCTAAACACACTATTTTAGGAGTTCTTATAGCATGAAATCTAAAGACTCCTCCCACTAAGACAAATACATATTCGTTTTCAATCATGGATTACAAGTGGGCTGCCCTTAAAAGATCACTTAGTAATTGAGCTGTCTCATATAACCCATTTACACTTATTGAATTAAAATAAACAACTAAAATTGGACTCTTTCTGCTTCATGTTGCACGCCACTGCTTGTCATGGATCCTTTAGTTGGATAATGTAAGTTAATAATTTGGGCTTCATTCCATCAATCTTGCATTTGGGCTTGCTTCCATGATGAGAACCATAGTGTGCATTAACACTTGTTGGGCTTTCTTGGTTGTAACATTTGTCATTGGCCCACCAAGTCCTTGGCTAGCTTCTTGAACCATACTCCAAATTGGGCTCATGTATCGGGCAAGTGGGTCATGGGTTAACCTTGGGATCATAAATTAGGGTCATTGGTTAACCATGGGATCATGGTGTGAGGTCATGGGATAACTATGGGATCATGGTGTGAGGGCATGGGTTAACCATGAGATCATGACGTGAGGGGTCATAGGGATCGAGGTTAGAAGTTCTTGGAGTCGACCATGGGATCGTAGCGTAAAGGTTAAGGGTTAATCGATAAGAGTCGCTTAGGCGTGGGAGTCAGGTTCAATCTTGGGATCATGGCATGAGGGTCATAGAGTTAACCATGGGATCATGAAAGCGGGGACATGGGTTAACCATGGGATCATGGTGTGGGGTCATCTGGGTTAATCCTGCGATCGTGGCAGGGTTCATTTGTTAACCATGGGGATCACTCGTGAGGTCAGGGTTAACCATGGGATCATGATAAGTGGGTCATGGGTTAAGCATGGGATCATGGAATTAGGATCATGGGTTAGCCACCTTGCGAGATCATGACTTGAGGTCATGGGTTAACCAAGAACATGGTAGTGAAGTTCATGGGTTAACCATGGAATCATGGCGTCAGAGATATGGGTTAACCATGGAGATCATGATGTGAAGGTCATGGGTTAATCCTTAGGATCATGGCATGATGGTCATGGGTTAACCATGGGATCATGGCCTTGAGTCATGGGTTAACCATGAGTATCAGGCGTGGTCATGGGTTATGGTTGGATCATGAAGTGAGGGTCATGGTTAACCAAGGGATCATGGCGTGAGGTCAGGGTTAACGCCATGGGATGATGGGCGTCTGCGGGTCATGGGTTAACCATGGGATCATGGCATGAGGGTCATCGGTTAACCATGGGATCGCGGTGTGATGCAAACCAAGAATGATGTCCAATTAGGAGGCCAAATTAGTTTGATGAAAATTTTATTTTAGTTTGTAATGAACCCGTATTCTTTGTTGGGATGTATCTTGAGCACACAAATCTCCGATTGATACGTTCTTTGATGTGTTGGAAAGCTAAGGAGATTATCTACAAATCGTATTTCAAGACCCTTGACTATATTCGACTTATATCATGACTAAAATATTGTTTTAGTTTTACACGAATTTGGAAGCTTAGTTGGGAGGAATCTTTGGTTTGCACACCACAAGTAACTCCTTTTAAATTATTAGTCTTTTATGTAAATTATGGAGAATCTTTGGCATTAAGTTGTAATTGATTATGGGAGGATTACACTTTTAATATGAGTAAAAGTGTGTGACCACATAATCGGGGAAATGAAAAGTCCAATGAGTGATTTTAGGCCAGTCTTAGTTGATCTTAGGCTAGCTCTCATATGTAGAAGCATACTCAACACATGAGTAATAACTTTGAGTTCAATTTGGATTAAGTCCATTTGTGAAGAATATTGTTTCTCTTCGGTTCTTGGTTGAACCGCCCTTGTTCTTATCGAGTCCAAGATCTGTGTGCGAACCCACATTGCTTATCAAATCCCCTTGGATTTACGGCGCCTACCTTCCATTCTCATCTTATCAATTTTGTATTTCATCTCCTATAATTTTTGTTGTCACTCGAGGATGGTGAAAATCTCTGCTCCTTTTTAGGACACTATCATTTTGGTATCCCAGCATCCTTCCTGGAGTGACTTTTGATTTTGTTTTACAATTTTAGGAAGGTTTGAATTTTTTTTCTTAGTGGGTTCTGCATGAGTCACTAGTAGAAAAATGATGCCAAGCAAGGGAGAATCTTTCTATTCAAGATGCTGTGAAGGACAAGATATGTAGCTTGGTCATTGATAGAAGAAATCGTTAACCTAGCTAGGCACATATGGTGCAAAAGTTAGGACTTCCCTCTTATAGAGCATCCTGACTAGTATGTCATTTTGGAGCATCCGGTTTAGTGATCTCATTGTTGGCGTGATGGTGAACAAACCGTCACGAGTATCATTATGGGATTGGAAGATATGAAGGCGGGGTGTTATGTGATGTGGTGCCCGTGGAAGCGAGGCCTTGTTACTTGACGCCGTCCTTGGAGGGTTGAGCGACTAAGCGAGATATAATCTTTGACAACAACAGAGTACTCGTTTGTATTTAATAATCGCAAAATTACTCTTAGACCACTTGTCACCAAAGCAGAGTGTGTGAAGATCAAAATGCACTTGAAAGAGTGAGAAAAGCGAATGAGTAAGGAAACCTCACGGAAGAGGGTTCGGTGAATGAGGAAAAGAATGAGAAAAAGAAGAAATGTGAAAGCAAAGAAAGTGAGGAGGAAAAAGAAAACGTGAATACTTGTTTTGATACTATTCCTAATTCTTCACCTAGTTATGTTGATTCTCTTTTTCGAAGGAAATCGAGTTTGTTCCTCAAGGAAGCTTGCAAGACATTCAATGAAATTGAAGATTTGATTCAAAGGAAGCTTGCAAGACAACCGATGTAATTAAAGATTTAAATCTGAAAGAAAGTACCCGTATTTTGAAACATGCATGGCATCCAATTATGTTGTTCATTTGATTCAGAATCACAACAATCTTGAGGAATGTGTTGGTGATATGATCCTAACAAGGAACATATATATTTTTTCGGATCTATCCTTGAGTGACCAAGCAAAATTATAGAAAGAAGGTGAAATACAAAATTGGATAAGATGAGAAATGGGAGATAGGAGCCCACGATCAAAGAGTTTGATAAGTAATGTGAGGTTAAGCCCACGAGATCTTGGATTCTTGATAAAACAGGTTGGCGCAATAAGACCCAAGAGAAAACACTCTCACAATTGGAATCAATCCAAAATGAACTCAAAGTTGTCATTCATCATGTAATAGGTGTGTACATATGGCATGGAAATAAAACCAAAGGTCATCATAAGATGACATAAACTCCTAATAACTAGACATAACTCTCCACTAA
>JAUPTC010000770.1:0-36563 GCA_030762895.1 Sophora flavescens | reverse complement strand
GAGCTCATTTGGATTAAACAACTTCTTGAGGAATTGAGGAACAACTTCTTGTGATAACCAGGCAGCTCTCCATATAGCTTCCAATCCAGTATTCCATGAGTGAACTAAACATATTGAGATCGATTGTCATTTTATCCGAGAAAAAGTCCTTTCTAAAGAAGTCGTCACCGAATCTGTTAGCTCTAATGATCAACTGGCAGACGTCTTTACAAAATCTCTAAGAGGACCGAGAATTCAGAATATTTGTTCCAAGCTTGGAGCATTTGATTTGTATGCTCCAGCTTGAGGGGGAGTCTTAGAATTAGTTGGACGGTATGAACGGTGTGGACGGTGTTCCTAGGATTTAGCTTATCATTCATTTCCTTGTAAATTGTAAATTGTAAATTGTATTTACTATTGAGTGTGTATATATATATATATATATATATATATCAAAGTATGATGAATAAAATAACTCAAGCATTTCACAAACACTTGTCTAAATTATCTCCAAGTTATTCAATACTTTGTATGTGGTGTATTCAATTTGAAGTTGGGTGTAATAAATTTTTAGTGATTTGAGATAAAGGGTGCGTTTGGAGGAGCTTGTTGAGAGCTTATGAGAATAGCATATGAAAGAAAACTTATTCAAATAGTCTATGATCTTCATATAAGCTCATTTTATCCTATTGCAATAAGTTTGTCAGAGAGGCTTATGAAAATAAGTTGTTTTTTGCTTATTTGAAAATGGCTTATCGAAAAATACTTAATTAAGTTGTTTACCTAAATGTACCCTAAGTCTACAAGTCTTCCTTATTGTAAAGTATTGATGGATTTGATGGGGATCAATGAAGCTTGATGAAGTATTTTTCCTGATATTAGCAGTGTTATCAAATAGCAGCCATGGCGGATTGCGGTGGCGGATTTTCGCCCAACCGCTATGGCCAATTTGTGAAGGATGGCGGCTTAAAATTTTGGATTTTTGGGCATCTGCTATCGATGACATTGAATGTTAGTTGGCAACATATAGCCTTGTGCATCCCCTGCCCCCCCCCCCCCCCCTATCTTTAAAGGATACAATATCCACAGAAAAGATTAAGAGAAAAAATAAATGGATAAGACTTGACCAAATAATTGTTTGCCTTCATTTTGAGGTTATTGCCTCAAAAGCTTCCCTTCCACCCTTCACCACCTTGTTTTTTCTCTGAATTTGCTACAAGATGCATTTTTTTGAATTGTGTTCTTGATAGTTTTATACTTGTTTATTTCATTGCTGTTGCAGGAGGTTGGTGCCAATGTAAAGAGGCTACATTCAGCTGAAGGTAGAGAAATTTAACCATGTCCCGCAGTTGTAACAGTAATGGGTCATGTCGATCATGGTAAAACTTCTCTTCTTGATGCCTTGCATCAAACATCAGTGGCAGCCAAGGAGGCAGGCGGTATAACTCAGCATGTAGGTGCCTTTTTGGTGGTTATGCCGTCGGGAGCATCAATCACATTTCTTGACACTCCTGGCCATGCTGCATTTAGTGCAATGCGGGCAAGAGGTGCATCAGTCACAGATATAGTAGTGCTGGTTGTTGCTGCGGATGATGGGGTGATGCCTCAAACTCTTGAAGCCATGTCACATGCAAAAGTAGCTAATGTACCAATTGTAGTTGCAATTAATAAATGTGATAAACCAGGTGCAAATCCTGAAAGAGTAAAACTTCAGCTTGCTTCAGAGGGCTTGTTCGGAGGAGATGGGTGGGGATGTTCAGGTCATTGAAGTTTCGGCAACTAAAAAAATTGTACTAGATAACCTGGAGGGAGCATTACTCATTCAGGCTGAAATGTTGGAACTGAAAGCACGGGTTGATGGGCCTGCTCAAGCTTATGTGGTGGAAGCAAGACTTGACAAAGGACGGGGTCCATTGATAACTACTATAGTGAAGGAAGGAACTCTAGTTTGTGGTCAGCAAGTGGTTGTAGGCTCAGAGTGGGGAAGAATAAGGGCTATTAAAGATACGGTGGGGAGGTTAACTTAGCGAGCAACTCCTGCTATGCCTGTTGAGATTGAAGGACTTAAAGGGCTGCCAATGGCTGGTGATGATGTTCTTGTTGTACATTCCGAGGAGCGAGCTAGAATGCTTAGTTCTGGTCGGAAAAATAAATCTGAGGAGAAAGGGCTTAGGACAAAGATGAACCAGGACCAACCATCTACTTTGGAATCATCCGAGGAGGTTCCACAGAGGGTTGAAATGCCAGTTATAGTAAAAGACGATGTTCAGGGAACTGTTCAAGCCATCATAGACTCGTTGAGAACTTTAAATAGTCCTCAGGTATGTGAAGAGATCTTATATTAATATGATTGATTCTTGGTGCATTCACATGCATGCTTGCCACACGCAATGAGTTAGCATAATCCATAACTATTCCCATGGCCATGCATCTAACAGATTAAGCTTTGGGTGTAATAGTTTTTTTTGCCATCCTGTAATCAGATTAATAAAGATTAATAGTGTCAGTTTGGTGAAAATGATGTGAAAAGTTATTTGATAGTGTAATCAGTAAAATTATAATCCGTTCCAGTTGACCGGACCCTTTAAATCAAGAGCCAATTGGCAATGGTTTGCTTTTGATGATCATCGGGCATGGCATGCACACTTGACATACTATAGTTATCATGAACATTTAATTTGCAGTTTTGCTTTGCTAATATGTACCATCTGGTGCTAAACATTCTGTAATTTTGTTGCTAGGTTTTTGTGAATGTTGTCCATGTTGGTGCTGGGCCTGTTTCTCAATCCGATGTGGACCTAGCACAGGCTTGTGGTGCATGCATAGTTGGATTCAATGTCAAGAGTCCGCCTACTTCTCTAAGTCATGTAGCAACTCGTGCTAGTATCAAGGTATCAACTATCAACCTGTTAAGCTTGTGAGAATCAGTGTTGTATGATATTTTAGGAATGTTTATATTGTATCTTTTACATTTTAGAATTAGAATCTCTATTTAATTTTGTAATTAGTTAATCCCTGAAATCAAGGGATTTCAAATTAATGAAGTAAACATCAGTTGTTTACTAATGTAGATGCTATGAACTGTGTATATATTTCTGCATCATTGATCAATAGAAAAAATAATTCAATTCCCAAATTCCGATATGGTATCGTAGCTCCCGATCTATGGGGGCCCGTCATGAAAAAAAAAACCCTAAACCTGCAGCAGTTGGCCTTCATTGCCAATGCGAAAAACCCTAAACCCTGCTATAGTTGGCCTTCATTGCCAACGTATCTCCAGCCTAATATTTACTTATTCGGCCTTCATTGCCATCATTAGTGACAGCCTTCATACCTCATTATGTCTAATGAAGAGGGTGAAGTTCTGGACAAAACGAAAGGAACAAAGGATGCCCAACCAGGAGAATTGCATAACATACATGCTGCCTATCGACAGAACGGGAAGAATTACTTGAAATGGTCCCAACTTCTTTGGACAGTGCTGAAGGGAAAAGGGAAACTGAGCCACATCACGGGTTCTGGACCAAAAAAGGGAGATCCCAAGTTCGTAGCATGGGATGAGGAAGATTCTATGATCATGGCTTGGCTGTGGAATTCAATGATCCCAGAACTTAGTGATACCTGCATGTTTCTCAGCACCTCAAAGGAAGTTTGGGATGCTGTGGAGCAGACCTACTCCAAAGCCAAGGATGCGGCCCGGGTATATGAAGTAAAGGTGAAAACAGTAGCAGCAAAGCAAGGGAATAGGATCACATCGAATATGCCAATCAACTAAAGTCCCTATGGATGGAACTATACCTTTATAGAGTGATCAAGACTAAGTGTTCAGAAGTTGCAACAATTCTCAAGGACTTTATTGAGCAAGACAGGGTTTATGATTTCCTGGTTGGCCTAAATTCTGAATTTGATCAGGTCAGAATTCAAATCCTTGGGAAACAAACACTTCCATGTTTCAATGAAGTGGATGCCATTGTAAGAAGTGAAGATAGCAGAAGGAGTTTGATGCTGGATACTCCTAATGGTGAATCTGCAAATGTGGGAAATAAAAATGATGGTCTATGGTGCACATATTGCAACAAGCCATGCCACACCCGCGAGAAGTGCTGGAAACTGCATGGTAAACCTTCTCACTTAGAGTTTGGTAAACCTTCTAGCCGTTAGTGGGGACAAAAGGGGGGACATTTAAATAAAAATGGGCAGGTTCATGTTGCAGTAGGCGACACTAGTGATGAGTATAAGCCTGAATCCAGCAACCTGAATCAGGAAGAGATAGAAAGGCTGAGGTCTTTCCTTAGCAATCTGGAAAAACCTTCTGGTACATTTAGTTTGGCTTTTTCAGGTATGTTTTCATTTTCAGTTGGATTAAGTGTCTCAGAAAAACCATCTACTCTACCCTTATCCAGACACTTTTCTACCTATTCACCTTGTCCCATTAATAAGAAAATTATTACAGCAGATGGTAACCTTGTAACAGTGTCAGGTTTGGGAGACATTAAAGTAAATTCATCAATAACATTAAAGAATGTTCTCCATGTCCCAAAATTATCTACCAACCTTGTTTCTGTGCAAAAACTCACGAAAGATTTATCCTGTAAAGTGATTTTTCACAACAATCATTGTGTTTTTCAGGACAAGGATTCGAGGAGGAGGATTGGACTTGCTAGAGAATGGAACGGTCTTTATTACCTTGAAGAACCGAATACGCATTCCCTGGCTGCGACCACCAATTTGCCTCACTCTCTCCTATATGAATCTATGTTATCCAATAGGGAAAAGATTCTTCTTTACCATTGTAGGATGGGACATCATTCCTTTAGGATTATTAAAGTTCTTTTTCCTTTATTGTTCTCCCAAACAGAGGTTGAGAGTCTTCATTGTGATGTGTGAGCTTGCTAAACACTTTTCCCATAAGCAATAAAAGACGCACTTTTCCCTTTTATCTTGTTCATACTGATGTGTGGGGTCCCACTAAGGTTCCTAATGTGCTTGGTGCTCGCTGGTTTGTTACCTTCATTGATGATTGTACCCGTGTTACTTGGACCTTTTTACTTAAAAATAAATCTGAAGTAAGCACGACATTCCAAAATTTTTTCTCTATGATAAAAACCAATGTGGTGTAAGTATCAAGCACCTTAGGTCTGATAATGCTAAGGATTGCTTCAACCACATCCTTACACCCTTCTGTCAAAAGGAGGGCATCGTTCATGAGTCCTCTAGTATCAAAACACCGCAACGGAATGGGGTAGCTGAGAGGAAGAATGGGCATCTTCTTGATCAAACTCGGGCTCTTTTGTGCCAAAGACAATGTCCCTAAAACTTTTTGGGTGAAGTTGTCCTTACAAAGAACACATCTAATCAATAGGTTTCCTCCAAGGTCTTAGGTTTAAAAAGCCCAACGGACATGCTTCTTCCTTTTACCCAAATCTCTCAACTACAAATAACCTTACACCTCGGATCTTTGGATGTGTCTCCTTTGTCCATGTCCATAGTCAAGATAGAGGGAAACTTGATCCTAGAGCTCTTAAATGTGTGTTTGTTGGGTATTCTTCCACTCAAAAGGGGTATAAATGCTATCACCCTCCTTCCAGGAAGTTCTTTGTCTCTCGGGATGTCACCTTTCATGAGGCTAGATCCTATTTCAATCAACCTTATCTTCAGGGGGAGAGTTTTAGGGAAGATAAGGAACTAGATCTTCTTGGACCTCTTGGGTTACCTGACTTACCCACTTTTGAGCACAGAAACCAACCTTCTGATGTGGCTGAACCCGAGCCTTCTAATGTGGTTGAACCCGAGCCAACTCCCAAAAACCAACCTTTTGTTGTGGCTGAATCCGAGCCAACTGTTGTGGCTGAACCCGGACCTTCTGTTGTGGTTGAATCTGATGTACGGTGGAATAAAAAACTGGTATTCATGAAGAAGAGGTCAAAGGGTATTCCAGACTCTATGCCAGTCTAGGAGTCCAACTCCAGTCCTTCAAATGACGTTACAATTTCTGATTTTGAAACTTTACAGGATAAAACTGAATCCCAAACTGTTATAGATGACCTTGACCTCCCAATTGCTGTTAGAAAAGTAACCAGAAAAGCCACTAAACAGCCCTTATACCCTCTCTCCAACTACCTCTCATTTGAGCATTTTTCACCCACTCACAAAGCCTTTCTACTTAACCTAAATACTACCTCCATACCCACCACCTTGTTTGAGGCATTGTCCAATGAAAAATGGAATCAAGCCATGGATGTTGAGATGGAAGCCTTCGAGAAGAATAAAACCTGGGAGTTCGTTACTTTGTCCGGAGAAAAAAGGCCAGTTGGATGCAAGTGGGTATATACAGTGAAATATAAAGCTGATTGGTCAATTGAGAGGTATAAGGCGAGGCTAGTTGCCAAAGGGTTCACACAAACTTATGGGATTGATTATTTGGAGACATTTGCTCCGTTTGCTAAAATGAATACGGTCAGGGTATTATTGTCTCTTGCTGCCAATAGGGGTTAGGACTTGCAACAATTTGATGTAAAGAACGCATTCTTACATGGGGAACTAGAGGAGGAAATCTATATGGAAGTACCTTCGGGATATGGAAAAAATGTGGCTGCCAACACAAGGGTGCAAGTTAAAAAGGGACTCAGATGGCTAAAACAATCCCCTCGGGCTTGGTTTGGAAGGTTTACTAGAGCTATGACTGCCTTTGGGATACAAAAAAAAGTCAAGGGGATCATACATTGTTCATTAAGCATTCTGCCTCGGGAGGAGTAATAATGCTATTAGTGTATGTAGATGATATTATCTTGACCGAGATGACAAAGATTTGAACAATGAAGCCTTGAGCTCGGTCTTTAGCCAAAGAATTTGAGATCAAAACCTCTGAAATATTTCTTGGGCATCGAAGTGGTACACTCCAAGAAAGGCATCATCATGTCACAGCAGAAATACATAACTGATTTACTCAAAGAAACAGGTAAAACGGTTTGTAAACCTGCAAGTACTCCCATGGACCCGAGCTTACACCTGGAAATGCAGAGGAGGATGTTGTTGTTGATAAGGAGATGTATCAGCGCCTTGTGGGCAGACTCATTTACTTGTCCCATACCATACTGGATATTGCCTATGCAGTGAGCTTAATCAGCCAATTTATGCACAGCCCAAGAGAAACTCACTTGCGGCAGCTCACTGCACTCTTTGCAGACCTCAAGGGGACTATGGGAGGAGGAATCTTGTTTAAAAGGAGTGGAAATATGTCTCTTGAAGCCTATACAGATGCTGACTATGCAGGGTCGATTGTTGATAGGAGATCAACTACCGGGTATTGCACTTCTTTTGGGGGAAACCTTGTGACATGGAGAAGTAAAAAACAAAGTGTAGTGGCACGATCTAGTGCTGAAGCAGAATTTCGTGCAATGGCACAAGGTGTATGCGAGTTACTTTGGTTAAAAATCACATTAGAAGATTTGAAGGTTAAGTGGGAAGAACCAATGAAGCTATACTGTGATAACAAATCTGCAATAAGAATAGCACACAACCCAATCCAACATGATCGGACTAAGCACATTGAAGTGGATAGGCACTTCATTAAAGAAAAGCTTGACAACAGTTTAATCTGCACTCCATATGTTCCTACACAGGGACAACTTGCAGATTTCCTCACCAAAGGGTTGAATAGCTCCACATTTGAGAGAATTATATCCAAGATGGGAATGGAAAACACCTACTCACCAGCTTGAAGGGGAGTGTGAGAATCTGTGTGTTGTGTGATATTTTAGGAATGTTTATATTGTATCTTTTACCTTTTAGAAATAGAATCTCTATTTAATTTTGTAATTAGTCGATCCCTGAAATCAAGGGATTTCAAATTAAGGAAGGAAACATCTGTTGTTTCCTAATATAGATGCTAGGAACTATGTATATATTTCTCCATCATTGATCAATAGAAAAAAATAATTCAATTCCCAAATTCTGATAAAGCTTGTTGAATTTGAGGATTTTAGGCAGAGAAGGAGGAAAAGAGATAAAAAAAAAACCTAACAAATAATGACACCAATATTGATTTGATGTGATGATAAAGTGTTATAAAACACAAACCCAACAGTAATATATATTAATAGTATACTCTTAATCATAATTAAATAAGGAAATAAATTGTGAAATATAAATAGGAAATAAATTTTAAGAGATTATCTACGATACTGAATTGTTCTAAGATATAATAAAGATATTATGAGATATTTTCAAGCTAAAGCTTACTAAGCTTTAAGCTTGTTACAAATTATAACTCTCAAAAAGAAAATAAATAAAATATAAACCAAGCTGCACCAAAAATATGATTGGGAAGGCAACTCAAGGATACTGGAGATGCCATAGAGATGAGAGATAACTTAGCAACATGGCTTGAACTCATAAGCTTGAAAGGCTCGTTGAAATGTTCCATGACAAGGAAGAGAATTTGATGGAAAGATGCTCAGCCTGAATTCCCTGTCAAGCAATTACAGCTACACACAGCAAGACCTAAAATTAACTTATTCAAATTCATCGAGAACAATATTTGGAAGCTTCAAACCACATGAAAGCTTAGAAGACTCAATGAACTTGGAAATTAAGTCTTGGAATTAAGTGTAGGGTTGGTGTGAGTCATAGCCAACATAAATCACCATTAGAAGGATCGTCAGTGGGAAGAGTTACCACCAATATGATTCATCTGTGGCGTAGGAGTCACCACTTGAATGATCATCGGTAGGGAGATAAGTCATTAGTATGACTCATTATTATTCATCAGGGGGAAAAGAACGATAATGACAAACACCGTGGAAAATCTAGGTGCTACCGTGCTAGAACAGGGCCTAGCCTCAACAGAACAATGGGAAACTAGAGATACCCACCACAAAGAATGCCGAGAGCCAAACCAAAACAACCTAAACACACAGAAAACAACTCAAACCTCCTGAAGGCAAAATGAGCAGGCGGATTTTAGTGTAAAACACGGGCCCAAGGGAGATGAACAACTATTGAAGGTTGCAAATAAAGGCGATGGGGGCTGGGGATGACCGGAGATGGTAAAGTGATTGTTGCCAGTTATCCAAAAAAATTAGAAGAAATCACAAAAATCTGATATTGAATAGAGAATGAACTCAAAAGTCAAATTGCGGACGTGGATAACCAAACGACCGATGTAGTTTTGTCTATCCGGACTGACAAGATAATGACATTATCACAATAGGGTTCCAGATTTTTGGGACCTCGCTAGCAGATTAGTTAGATCATTAGAGAATGTACTGCTTTGATACCTCGTTGTACTGGATTAGGTAGAGAAGGAATAAAAGAGATAAATAACCATAACAAATAATGAGATTGATTAATTTGATTTGATGTTGTACTGGATTTGGTAGAGAGGGAATAAAAGAGATAAATAACCATAACAAATAATGAGATTGATTAATTTGATTTGATGATTTAGTTACAAAAGATAAACGTAACACTTTTATTCGTGCTAATAGTATGCTTACTCAGGAAACAAATTATGAAATATAAATTTGAAATACATTCTAGGAAATCCCGTAGAACATTTTCAATTTCCAATGTATTAAATCCTCTACTTTTCATTGAAAACTTCCTCTTTTGAGTTCCTTAACAATGCCTCGTTAATGTTATTATTTTTGGTTTGGTTGTAGATAATTCTGAAGCATGTGATTTACCACCTTTTGGAGGACGTAGGCAATTTGATAATAGAGAAGGCCCCTGGCACTTCTGAGACCCATGTAACTGTGTAGGCAGAGGTGCTGAATATCTTTGAAGTCAAAGGGAGCAAGTCCAAGGGACCTGATGTGAAGATAGCTGGTTGTAAGGTTATGGATGGTTTTGTGGCCAGGTCAGCAACCATGAGGCTTCTGAGAAGTGGGGAAGTCGTGTATGAAGGACTTTGTGCATCTCTTACGAGGGAGAAATAGGATGTGGACACTGTGAAGAAGGAAAATGAGTGTGGACTAGTAATCAGTGATTGGCATGATTTCCAGATTGGAGATGTGATTCAGTGCTTGGAACAAGTTGTGAGGAAGCCTAAGTTCATTAAGTCAGAGAGTGGTGCTGTTCGAATTGAGTGCTGATGAAGTTGATAATTATGGATGGTGATAAAATTACAACGAGTCTTCAAAATAACCAAATATGGATTTTTTAGATTAATTAATTTTTGTTGTACCATAAAGAATAACAAGTAATCAAATTTTGATGTATAATTTAAATTGTAATACCATTTTTTTGCATGTGATGGGCATTGTGTTGCACATGAACTAACTGTTTTATTCAAGAGTTTGTTTTTCATTTTCGAGTTAGATTCGTTTTAAAAACAATTGTTTCTTAAATTATATAAGAAAATCACAGCTTTGTTACCAATTCCTTAAAAAGAACAAAAAAATGTTTCTTGTACTTTTTTCCCCAAAAAACTTAAGGTGTGTTTGATTTGCAAAAATACAGGGATTGGATAGAACAAAAATTTTTGTCATTTGTTTGATTTGAAAAGTGGTCAGGGGATATTGTAAAAAAGTGGTGGGGGACAGGACAAAAATCCAAAATTTTGTCCATCACCAAACCATGGGACAACTTTTTGTCCCATAGACAAACTACCAAACAATAAAAAATTATCCTTACCCCTCTCTTCTCTCTCCCCTTTCTCTCCCTCTTATCTTTCACTCGGGTCCGAATTCCCTCCCACTGCTCTCCCTACAAGAAGATCCAAAGAAGCGGATCCGGATCGTCCGGCGACGGTCCGGATTAAATAGGGTTATTAAATTAAAAAAATGTATCAGATTTTGTGAAAAACCCAAACCCCTTCCCCCATTCCATCCCCTCCCAAGCTCGAGACCTAACCCCCCCCCCCCCCACCCCCACCCCCCACCACTTCGACAACGCTGTCGCTCCGATCGCCGACGATGCGGCCCACCTCCGTAGGGAATCGCGGCGGCTGCCCTCTCCTTTATCTCTCTCCTCCTCGAGCACCGCCCCAAGCCCCTTCCCAAACCTCTCTCCTAGTTCTTCTCCTCCTCAAGCACCACCGCACCTTAGCTGTAAGCTGCCGCGTCGCCCACCACCGTCAGCCACGACTCCTGATTCCGGTGAGGCTTCAGCTTTCCATGTGGTTTTTGTTTCCTTTTGTTTTCCTATTGAATTTGTTCTATTTGCAGATAGTTCTGTTATGGTGCTATCTTTACTTTTCATACTAATCGGTGCTATTAAAATGTTATAGCATGTGCTTTCCATAAAGTCTTTGCTTTCCAAATTCCTATTGTTCTGTTTTCCTGTTGTGTTGTTAAAATATTATAGCATATGCCTCCTTTTGGAGTTCTTTGGCCAGCGATGTTATCTTTGCCTCTTTTTTACAATGGTTATAGCATGTGCCATTCATTTTATTTTATTTTTATTTATCTATAACTGATTTTAAATGATGATTGTTGTTGTTGTTTTTATTAGGATTGGAAGCAAGATGCAAGAAGACTGGAAACCAAAAGTGGGTATGACTTTTTACAGTTATGAGGATGCTTGGAACTTCCGGGTTGATTATGGTGGCGGAGCTGGATTTGGAGTGAGGAAACAATGGTCACATGCGAAAAAAGATGGCTCATTCTCTTCCTGTATGTTTGTTTGTTGTAAAGAAGGCTTGCTAAAGGCGGACAAACGAGATTATAAAGTAGTCAATGAGAGACTGGAGACCAGAACAAACTGTGAAGCAAGATTAGGACTAAAGAACAAGGGTGGAAAATTATTTGTGCATGATTTTGTGGGGGAACATAACCACATCTTACAAGTTCCCGAAACAATTCATATGTTGTCATCTCAACGAAAAATTTCAGAGGTTCAATGCCAACAAATTGACCTAGCAAATGATGCTGGCCTACAACAAAGGAAGTTGTTTGGTTTGATGAGTAAAGAAGTGGGAGGTAAAACTAACTTGGGATATACTCGCCTCGATCAAAAGAATTATCTTTCAAAAAAAAGGCAAAGGAGTTTGGTACACGGGGAAGCTGGTTACTTGTTGCAATACTTTCAAAGAAAGCTAGTTGAAAATCCAACTTTCTACCATGCCTATCAAATTGATTCTGAAGAACAAATCACTAATGTTTTCTGGGCAGATGCAAGGATCACTAGTGGAAAATATACATTAGACGGGAAAGGTTTATGTCAGTTAACCAAAAGCTAGACGTTAAAAAGGAGGCGGTGACAGTTTTGTAAATATCAGACTTCATTAATTCAATTTTAACGCCAGTTATTGTAAGGACTAACGTTAAAAGTTAAGTGACTCACTTTTAACGTCGGTTCAATAAACAACTGACGTTAAAAGTGAACCTTTTAACGCCGCTTGTTTATTGAATGGACGTTAAAAGGAGTCACTTAACTTTTAACGCTTTGTTCTTTCATCACCAGACGTTAAAGGTTATTTTAATAATTTTTTTAGCTAGTATACGTGCCCTTCCGCATTGCCTTCCTCAAAGTTTCAGCTTCACTTGCTTTTATGTTTTGTGTTTCTGTTTTGAAAACTAAAATATATGTATGAGTAAAAATTCTATAAGTTGAATCAATAACCCAAAACGGATCTCATTCATGAAGTGTATCAATAATACAATTACAAGATACATTCAAAATTTTAAAATCCTATAAAAAGTTACATTAAAAGGGTTTAAAATCCTAAACATTTGTTGAGGCTTTGTTCCCTTCACGGGTGAGCAAGAGAGGAGAGTCGAGCGACTAAGTTTTCCAGAGCGGTCGAGCAAGGGTGCACTGATCCTGTTTCAAGAATGGTCTTGGAACAGTCACTTGCTTCCAAAGCTGAGGTTTTGGAACTGTAGCTGCCGATTCTCCTGAAGGATGATAAGGTGAGCAACTCACATTATGTGATTTACACAACCTTATCACCCATGTTATGTGATTTACACAACCTCATGAAGTTAATCTCCATGGCAGAGCCATATTGTGAAGCAGAAAAATAAAAGGAAGGAAGGAAGCTATTTATAGGAGCAGGGGATGAAGTTACTAGGCGTCGTAAGTTGCTAAAAAATTAAGTTGATCATTAAGAGCATTAGGTTCCAAGATGCATTGGGAGTTGGCAATCATATATTATAAACGTGCAGAATGAATAGTGATTTTAACACTTTTAACGTCAGTTGTTTATACAACCGACGCTAAATGTGGATTTTTATGGCGATTAAATAAATAACTGACGTAAAAAATTATGAAACTCATTTCTTACGTTGTCATCTCCCTGATGTCACTCTTAACGTAGAACACTCCAAAAAGAGCAGTTTATTTCTAAACCTTTTTTTTAAACAAGTTTATTTTTAATGTTAATTAATTAGCTTGAATTAGTAAAAAAATTCTTGTGCAAATTAAAATAAATAAACACTTAACATAAAACAAGTTATATATGTATAATCAAATCGCATCTCATTAAAGCGATTCATAAGTTACAATTACATGATTAAAAGATAAAAAATTTCTGCAACATAGCACTAAAATATAAAAAAGTTTCTGCTTCAACATCATTTTCTTCTCAGTCATGTCCTCGATCAGAAACTCCAATGGATGCATCTCCTCCCTTACTTGAATTCCCTGATACTCCATCTGAATCCACTGTCACTTTGGAGCCAAAGCAGAGTGAAGGGATGGGATGAAATAAGGTGAGGGAATCACATTACGTGATTCACCTATTGGTGTAAGCCCTAGAGGCCAGTGTATTTCTTAGACTTACATTTGTATCTTGCTATTATATATATATGATATGAGGCATTCCAGTTTATTGTGTTACTTGTTTAAACATAATAAAGTCCTTAGAATAGAAATTTCAGTTTAATAGAATACCAAGTATATAACTTGATCGTGAGACACTATTGAACATTGAAATCCTATTCTTAAATATCCGTAGTCAAGTATTTTATTAATAAGGACAATAATAATACATTGAGATTATTATGTGTGCAGACTGATGACCATATCTCACGGGTCATGGATATGAGATATCGAGTCGCCACATAGGTACACATTAGAGTAATGATGTAATGGATTGACCCACCATGAGAACACTACATGGAGCGTTGTGTGAGTGTCATAAGTAGTTCTCATAGTGACAATGGTGTATGCAATCCTTCGACTGAAATCACTACGATCCCTACATGAGGAGTCGTGGTGCTTTAATATCGCCAAACGCCATCTGTAATAGGATGATTATAAAGATGGACATTGGGCATACCACGAGCCATGCAGAGGGATGTGAGTGACCTTGATGGAATTTGTCCCTCCTACATAACAAGAGTAATATCCGAGGCCCCCCCGATAGAGTGAGACTCAGAAATTGCATGGTCGTGCTAAAATGAGTCAATATGAGATATTGACCTCATTTGTTGTTAAGTCTACTTGGGTATCAAGGAACATGATATTGAACCATACAAGGTGTGACACATTCCATGTCTTGTGTTCAATATAGATATATGGACAAAGGGATAATAATGCATATGAATATTTGTCACGTAAAGGTTTCACAAATCATCGACTTTCTCACTACTTAGGTAGCAATGATGTATTGCTAGATTCCACATCGCTTGTAATATTAAATGGGATTTAATATTACTACTAACGCTTTTGGGAACCTATAGGGTCACACACATAAGAGCGGATTAAAAGAAGCATTAAAAGGAGAGTTGGATTTTTCTATCGGGCCTAGCACATAGTACATGGGGCTTAGGTCAAACGCTGCTCACTAACTCACTTAAGGAGGTGCTTGCTATAAGTAGACCACTTAAGCTATTGTGCCTACACGGTTTTGTTTTACCCTAGCCGCACATAGAGAGTGATAAGTGAACAACAGGTCTTTGTCAAGCTAGCACTCGTGGAGACAGAGACGCTCGGGTTTGTGACGTTGGACGCTCACTGAATCTGCCGTGTGGATACCTTAGAGACATCGTTCGTGCGGTGTTCGTGATAGACAATTTTAATCAACTGTCATCGCTTCAAGTGGTAAATCTTCTAACCATGAATCATGACCATTCGCAAGGATCCTTCGATGGGAATTTTTTCCGCTGCGTTATTTTTTTTTATACGCAAATTACCAACATCACCCAACCTTACCATCCATGTTACGTGATTTACTCAACCTCAGAAGTTTTTTGACCATTAAGACAAAGACCTTTAAGTCTAGGTATAGGAAGAAATAACAAAAGTCTCAGAGCCATTTTGTGAAGGAATAGAAAACACACGAAATATAGAGGAAAAGAAGAGGCTGTATTACAGACTGATACAGAAGAATGGTACTTTATATAGAGAAGAGAGACTAGCTAATTTTCTAGAAAACTAATCTATAAACTTAATGCTCATTAAGAGGATTATAGGTTACAATGTGTATGGGTAAGTAGCACAGCAGTCCTGGGTAAGTAGCAAAGTAGTCAAAGGAATGAATGTTTTTGCAGAAACTTATACATTTTTAACATCAGTTGTTTAATACAACTGACGTTAAAAGTGTTTTTAAAATAAAAAATATTTATTTTTAACGTTTGTTTTTTATACAACTGACGTTAAAAGTGTGATTTTTACTTCAGTTAAATAAATAGCTGACGTAAATAATCCTATATCCCTATCTGAAATGCCCTGTTGTCACTCTTAACACAGGTCAATCCATATATATAGTGCAGTTTATTTCTAAACTTTTTTTTTAAACAAGTTTATTTTTTATCTTAATTAATTAGTTTGAATTAGTAAACAAATTCTTGTTCAAATTAAAATAAATAAACACTTAACATAAAAGAAGTTATATATGTATAATCAAATCGTATCTCATTGAAGCGATTCATAAGTTACAATTACATGATTAAAAGATAAAAAATTTCTGCAACATAGCCCTAAAATATAAAAAAGTTTCTGCTTCAACATCATTTTCTTCTCACCCTGCCTTCGTAAATTCCAATGGATGCAAAGTTTCAGCTTCAACATCATTTTCTTATCAGTCCTGTCCTCAGAAACTCCAATGGATGGATCGATGCATCTCCTCCCTCACTTGAATTCCATGATGCATCGTGAATCCACAAATACTAGCAAACAAAGCAAAGTGAAAGGGATCTTTTACATCACCTCCTTCACCGGAATTCCTTGATGCATCGCCTTGAATCCACAATCACTTGGGGCCAAAGCAGAGTGAAAGGGATGGTCAGATGAAATAAAGTGAGTAAATCACATTACGTGATTGACACAACCTCACCATCCATGTTACGTGATTTACTCAACCTCAAGTTTTTTGACCATTAGGACAGAGACCTTTAAGTCTAGGTATAGGAAGAAATAACAAAAGTCTCGGCCATTTTGTGAAGAATAGAAAACGCACGAAATATAGAAAAAAAGAAGAGGTCAGACATGATCGATACAGAAGAATGGTACTTTTATATAGAGAAGAGAGACTAGCTGATTTTCTTGAAAACTCGATCTATAAACTTAATGCTCATGGGTAAGTAGCACAAAGAGTTAAAGGAATTAATGTTTTTGCACAAACTTATACACTTTTAACGTCAGTTGTCTTCATCAACTGACGTAAAATGTTGTTTTATTTTTGATTTTTGATTATAACGTAAACAATGACTTTTAACGTCTGTTTCTTAAGACAACTGACGTTAAATATATTACCTTTAACGCTCGGCTTTGCAAAACAACCGACGAAATTGTTGTTTTATTTTGGGTTTTTGATTATAATGTTTACACCGCGTGCCTTCCGCACTTCGCTATGTACGCCTCTGCTCTTATCTTTCACGCCACTCTCACTCTCAACTCTCACTCGACTCTCAACTCTCACTCTCACTCTCACTCTCACTCGCCCCTAATCGCGAGCTCATCTCCACCGAAACCACCGCGAGGGCTTCTTCCCCACCACCGTGAGGGTACAATCTTAACCCTAACTCTGTCTTTCCCTCTCATTCTTTGAAATAACTTGACATCTCTCTTTCCCCTTCCCGCACACTAACTCTCCTTGTCCCTCTGCTCTTAGTAACCACATCGAACGTTGGCCACCGCGCGATCACGTATTTCTGGTGAGTCTTTAGGGCACATTTTTTTAGGTTTGGTTTTGAGTGTATGTTGAAACTGTAGTCTCGGTAGTTGAAACTTGAAACTGTGAGTTTGAGTTGTTTGGAATGTCTCTATTTCTGGTCGTGGGTTTTGTGTTTTCTCTTGTTTTTCTTCTGCTATCATGACCTATTTCAAAATGGGAAGAAATTTAGAGTTGCTTGTAGCATGTGACATCAACAATATATTGCTTATTGGAATTCTGTTTTGTTAATTTATCTTCATCTACTTATTTCTTTTGTCTTAAGAAACCTGAAAATGGTGTAAATTTGAAATAATTTTTAAACGCCTTGGATATATGTTTTGTATATCTACAGAACCTATCTAGTTATGGATCGTAGTTGGATGGTTTGCAAGCGCACTAGTGCTGAGTATTTGAAGGGGGTGGGAGAATTTATAGAGTTTGCTCAAAGGAATGTTCCTAATAGTAATGGAATGTTCTGTTGTCCTTGTGTCAAGTGTTTGAATACGAGGAAATGTACAGTGAAGGATATACGTACTCATTTGATTTGTGAAGGGATTTTCTTGAGTTATACAAGATGGATATGGCATGGTGATGTGTTATTGGACACGAATCTTTTCATCGAGCTCATGTGTATGATAGGTTGTGCGGTGATGTGGATAAGCCTTTATATCCAGGGTGTACTACTCATACACGGTTGTCGGCGGTGCTAAAATTGGTTTGTATGAAGGCGAGAAATGGTTGGACCGATAAAAGCTTCACGGAATTGCTTAAAGTGTTGAAATACTTGCTTCTGGAGGACAACACATTGCCTGACCGTAACTATGAGGCCAAGAAGGTATTGTGTTCGATGGGTATGGAGTATAAGAAGATACACGCATGCCCCAATGATTGCATATTGTACACCGGTGTTCATGAAGACAATCACGATTGCCCCAAATGTGAGTTATCACGATACAAAGTGAAGGGTGGTGATGATGATGATGATCTTGAAGATATGAGAAAAAAGGGTCCTCCTGCGAAGGTGTTGTGGTATCTTCCAATAATTCCAAGGTTCAAGCGATTGTTTGCCAATGCGAAAGATGCGAAGAATCTTAGATGGCATAATGATGAGAGGAAACGTGATGGAAAGGTTCGTCATCCTGCTGATTCTATGCAATGGAAGAATATTGATACTATGTTTCCGGATTTCACCAATGAGCCAAGAAACCTAAGGCTTGGACTTGCTACGGATGGAATGAATCCTTATGGTAACATGAGTAGTATTCATAGTTCATGGCCTGTTCTGTTGATAATTTACAACCTGCCCCCTTGGTTGTGGATGAAGCGCAAATATATGATGTTGTCTATGATGATTTCGGGCCCAAAGCAACCGGGAAATGACTTAGATGTTTATCTAAGTCCCTTGATTGAAGACTTGAAAACGCTGTGGGTGGAAGGTGTTGATGTAGTTGACGGGTATTCTCATGAGACTTTCAAGCTTCGTGCCATGTTATTTTGCACCATCAACGACTTTCCAAAGATACGGTAACTTGTCCTGGTACAAGTGTCAAAGGGCATAAAGCATGCCCTATATGTGAAGAAGGCACATGCTACACTCGCTGCATCATGGAAATAAGACGGTTTACCTTGGGCACTCGGAGATTTCTTAGACGTGATCACCTATATCGTAAGATGAAAAAGCTTTTAATGGATGCCAAGAGACAGGAAGAAGCTCCGGCGGCCTTAATTGGAGAGCAGGTTTATCGTGAGGGTCAAGGGCATCAATGTTATATTCGGCAAGTCCAAAAGAAAGGTAAAGCCGCTGAGAAAAACATATGGAAGAAGAGGTCGATATTCTTTGATCTTCCATACTGCGCGCAAGCTTGATGTCGACACTCGCATTGATGTGATGCATGTGGAGAAAATGTGTGTGATAGTGTGATCGGGACCCTTCTCAACATTCAGGGCAAGACAAAGGATGGTGTCAATGCTCGCCTCAACCTCGTTGCATGGGTATACGAGATCGCTTAGCTCCAGCTTGTTGAGGATGGTAAGGAGACTTATTTGCCGCCAAAGATGTCATACTTTGTCAAAAAAAAAGAGACAAAGTTTTTTGGGTGTCTTCAGTGGCATCAAAGTTCCACATGGTTACTCTTCAAATATGAAGAGTCTTGTCTCTAGTGATCTTAAATTGGTTGGCTTAAAGTCTCATGATTGTCACATCTTGATGCAACAACTTCTGCCCGCTGCTATTCGTGCTATTGCTCCAAAAATGTGAGACATGCCATTACACGGTTGTGCTCATTCTTCAATTCTATATGTAGCAAAGTCGTTGACCCCCGTATGTTGGATGACTTGGAAGTCGAGGCTGCTACAATCTTGTGCCAATTGGAGATGTATTTTCCTCCTTCCTTTTTCGAGATAATGGTTCACTTAATTGTTCATTTGGTGAGGGAGATTAGATTATGTGGGCTGGTTTTTCTAAGATTGATGTACCCAAATGAGCGCTACATGAAGATCTTGAAAGGGTACGTGAAGAATCCTCATCGTCCGAAAGCATCTATTGTTCAAAGGTATGTTGCGTAATAAGCTACCGAGTTTTGTCTCGACTACCTTCATAACACTTGATCCTATAGGGGTTCCTAAGCCTCGGCATGATGATATCGGATGTCAAGGTAAGGGTACACATGGCTTATGAATTAATAGCAAGGGTTCGGGGAGGAAGTGCTTCAAGCACATATGTATGAATTAAATAACAACGATAAAGTTCAACCTTACTTATTAGAACAAAAAAGAAAAGTCAATCAAGAAAACAATAGAATGAGCGAAAGGTGGTTGTTGAACAAGAATAACAAGACTTTCTTACCATGGTTCAAGGAAGAAATGTCAAGGATGGTAGTATCGCTTCGATGACGTAAGATGGCTAGCACGTGGGCCTAGCTTCAACGCCATATGTTGGAGCGGATACGACATAAATAACTTTTCCTTTTATACAAAGGAACAAGATAACAAGAGTACCATGCAAAATAGTGGGGTTATGATCGTGGCGAAGCAATGCACTTCTAGTGCAAAGGACACAAAACCCCTTAAAGCACCGAGACCTTACTTTGGATATATTGAAGATATTTGGGTGCTCGATTACACTAAGCTTACGGTGCGGTTTTTAAATGTAAGTGGGTTGATAGTAACGGTGGTGTACAAACCGACGAATCGGGGTTCACATTGGTAGACCTCAACAAGTTAGGGTCATATAAATGAGCCTTTCATAATGGCTTCCTAAGCAAAACAAGTGTTCTACATCACCGATCCTTTTAACAAAAAGGTTGTCCGTGGTTCTCCAAGGAAAAAGCATGTATAATGGTAGTGATGAAAATCAAGATTCAAATCTTGATATTCCCGAGACTCCTTCTTTTTCAACAAACATGCCTACTATAATCGAGGAGACACAGTGGAACGATGTACATGCCACTCGTGATGATCATCACGAAGGGATATTGATATAGGTTGTTTAAACTTAGTATACATTTATTTTTATTTATACTTCTGTATTTATTTTGAGTTATAACCTATGTTAATAAATATATATTGTTTTTGAACAGAATACATATGGATCTACTCGGATAGCCCACATGCACGGGAGGACACCGTGGGGCCTACACAGACCCGATCGCGCCTACGCCCGATTCTAGTGTAAGTTTACATGTTATATACTATCTTTAGTCCTTCTTTTTAATGTAAGTTTATAATGTTACAACCCTCTATTTTATCATTTTTTTGTCAATACGTACATCTAAGGCTCATAGGAAACGGGGTAGAGGAGCCACGACGTTGAAGAAACTAGAGAAGGACAGCAAAGAGGACAGAAGCTCGAGGTGTCCTTCGATGCTAATCTAAATGCCCAGGGACCCCGTGCTAAAGAATTTAATAAGTGGGTGTTTCTACAAGCTTAAGCAAGACGCAAGTATAAACTACAACCACTGGAATGACGCTCCACTGAATGTTAAGGATCAGATTTGGGAGGCTATCACGGTATTTTACCTTTACATTCGCTTGATTTACATTATTAGATAATTATCCGAGTTATAATCCATCCAGCTTGTTATGTATTTAATGTGTAGGTCACTTGGATCGTGCCAAATGACGAGGATCATCGCCATAAATGTATGAAAATGGCATCAAAGTGTTGGAATGGGTTCAAGCATGATCTTACCAGGTACTATGTATCCGGGAAGAAGCGGCTTGATAAAATGTTCTCGATTTTCCCCGGATTGACTCGGATACTTGGGATATGTTTGCTAGAGTCGACAGGATGGAGAGTTTCAGGTTGGTTGATTAAGTTAATTTTGTATGCTTCTTATAGATCATGTAACTGTATTTAATTATGTGTTTTTGTTTGAATAGGTGTTGACGGCTCTGGGCAAGTATACCCAAATGTGCAAGTAATACTGGGTGAGACCGATATCGCTCCCAAGAGGATTGGATGTCAATTACCAATTCACAAATTCAGGAACTATCTAGACTAAACAGAGAATTCAAAACAAACAAAACAAAAGGAATAAAATCTTTTTGTATTTTTGTCGAGCACTTGGAATGCGAAAAGGATATGTTGGAACTAGACTTCACCAAACCTCTACCTCATGCAATACCAGGACTAGATACCTCCCATTCATGCTTCAAATATTAAAATCAATCCACTAAATTACTCAAGCCCCGATTCCTCGGATGGCAAGAGCCTAAATCCACTAATAGACGCTAATTCCTTAGGTGGCCTAGATTATTGAATTTGCATTAGGATTAGGGATTACGCGATTACTAGTAAACCAAACTCCAATCCTAGATGCAAGGGTTACTAGGTGATTAAATTCAGTTCCGGTTCTAATACGAATTTCCCAATTGCATACCAAAACACTAATCGAGTCATGGGGGTGCTAGCCACAACAAGCATTAAGCATGGAAAATCAATCACTAATAGAGAAACATAAACACTGATTAATCAGTCAAGGCAATTACATGTTATTTCAGTTTGGCTACATCTAATCCCAACAAACGGGATTTAGCTACTCATAAAAGAGAAAGCAAAAACTAGAGAAATAGGAGAAGAGGAGAGAAGAAAATCCATGGGAGCTTTCCACTATCGCCACAAAGAAGACCTCTCTCAAGCCTCCGGCTTCTAGGGTTACAATCCTTCCTTAGCCGCAGCCTCCAAGGTCTCTATTTTTAGGTCTCGAAAGTCTCGTGGCCGAGACCCCTTAATCCTCTCTCGAATCCTCAATCCGGATCCGCATCCCTTTTTTTTTTGTCTTCGCGCTCATATTTATAGAAAGGCCACGCGTCACTGGCCGTGGATGGCCATCACGCCAGGCCGTGACGTGTTCTAGAGTGGCGCGCTTTCAAATTTGGAGCATCAAGGCCGTGAGCCTCATCACGGCTAGGCCGTGATCGGTTCTGCTTGGCCTGTCACGGCCGTGATGGTTATCACGGCTAGGCCGTGACAGCTTCTGACTTTTGCCTTCAATCTTCTTAGTTTTCTTCACTTTTCAAGCTCTATTTCATCCAAGCTCCATCTTGGCTAATTCTAACCATTTTTCCTTAAATTCCTGCAAAACAACACCAAGAAACCGCTTCACCCGTTCCAAGGGAAAAACTAACTAAAATCAAATAAAGAATGCCTAATCTATATGAAAAATGCATGCAAAAGTGTACAGGAAACATGATGTAAAATCACACTATCAATAGGCTAAGGCAGATAAGGGTCGGCAGAATCAGGTGAAGAACGTCCACCACCACACCATGTCTCAGGGTGGGTACCGACTTGATTAAGGAGATGATGGTGGATAGGTCGAGGGTGAAGCAGAAGAGTACTCGCTAGGATTGAAAGAGGAAAGGTGTCTCGAGGGCACACCATCAAGTCCTCCGCTCGGACATCGACCGCGAGGATGTCCGGGTTAGCCTGGCCGCATGACAAAGACTTGATCTTTTAAAGTTGATGCCACTCGCAGCAGGGCGTATAAGATTGTAGGCAACTAATTAACTTGATTTCAATTGATATTTGTATAGATATTTTTAACACTTTTCACTTGCACGTTTTTTCATTTTTTAATTGTAGGTGGATCTTAAAGCACAATCCTCCTAGGGCTCATTCGCCCCTTCGGACTCGGGCGGACGCCTTGATGACTCGCTCTAGGAAAGAAAGACCATCCTGGTCGGGTTATCGGTGTTCCCGGAACGTGACCATCAAAGAATATTATGGCAAGTCCGCTTCACGAAAGTGGGTGGTCGATGATGCATCAATTTTGGATGACATTACTCAAAGACCTCATCTCCAACCCTCGCTATTACAACACATCCGATGCAAAGCTTAATATCCAACCCAGAATTCAAGCAGTGCTTGCCGAGAGCTTTCCTCCGCTCTGCTCATCCTAGGACACAACAGGGCATGCCAACCCTTCACATGTGAGCACAAAAGAGAGTTACAAAGAGGGCACATGTGGAGGACGATGAGTTGGCGCCTAGGAGCTAAGTTGGAAGTCCAACACCATGAGCTTGAGTTCGACTTCAAACGACGTGAGATCGAAATGTTAACAAAGGTATGTATTCATTATTAATGTCCAAATTAGTCAAATAATTACTTGTGTTTTTTTTAATTATCAACAACTTATCTAATTTATTTTTCCTAAACTCAAGGCCAAGTCGACGCTTGTCGCCGTCACCTATCACTCGCTTGTTCTCACTTGGTGAGGATTATGCTTTGAGATTTTTGAATGTCCATTGGAGCACGATGGATGGGTGGCACGCCCGCATCAACAGAGGATATTTACCTTCCGTGGTGACGATCTCGGAACGCCCGCAAATAACGTCCTGGTTGAACAAAGAATGTTTTCGCTCGGTGCACGTAAGTTAATTTTAATTTTATAACTTATTTATTTTTGGTATTTTTCCATTTAATAATTTATTTTAATTTCAATATATATATTATGTAATTAACATCCACACCTTTTCATATCTTAGGTATCTCCATCGTCTTCACTTGATAAGGGCGTTGCATCGCTTTACGCTTCTTAGATCCGTCACCCCCTTCCGCCCCAACTCTTTCTGGCGATGCATTGAGTAAATACATAGGGGAACTTTTTGGGAGAAAATCGGAAAGCATTATATATGGATCCATACTGTATGAATGACCATTGGCAGTTGTTGGTACTTCACCCGCCTAGGAATACCGCCATATTCTTCTCGCTTCTCCACCAAGATCCGCCACCGAAGGTGGTGGAAGCCGTATATATAAGTAAGTAACTAATCTTAAATTTAATTTAAGTTTTAATATCAGTTGTTTTTAGTTTATTACACACATGATATATGAATTTGTTAATTGATCGACATGATTATTTGTTTATGATAGCGCGGCGGGGCGAAGTAGCATAAGTTGTGCCAACTGGGAGAAGTAGGACTTCTAAGGCTAAAGAAAATCCTGTATGGAACATCCTCAAGGTTTGGTAGTTTATTTATCAAATAATTAATATTATAATTACTAATTTATATGTATATTCAACCGACGTTGAAATTAATTTTGTTGGTAGTCTCGATTTCAAATTGACGGTGGTCATGCGTTATTATGTGATGCTTCATATGTCGAACATAGTCTCCGCGATCTATTACTGGATGGATGGATTAAGGTAATATTTAAACAACTTGTTAAATTATATATTATAGTTTTGAAGATGACTTGCATTGATGTTATTGTTATTATTTGAACGTGTGTAGGCATTTAGCGACCAATCGCCTATTCAAGAAGATGAGTTAAGAGACTTGAGGATGCGCTTCGCTGAATTCTTCTTCAAGTATGCGGCTGAAAAAGGAATTGACAAGATACCTCCGCAATACTTAGATAAATAGTTTTTTTGTTAGACTTTGGAAACTAATTAATAACATGTATATATATATCCTTAGATTGGTAGTTTTGTTTTTTAGACATTGAAACTAAAATTTATTTATATATATATATATACATGGGTTTTGGTTTTAAGTCCCCCAATTGTTCCATTTTTCCTTTGCAATTATGTAATGTGTGTGATATTCTGTGTTACTGGGATATTTATCAATGCGGGGATAGTCGAGGGGAGTGATATTTTAAAACTGAATTTTAAAAAAATCTATTAACGCTGCTTGTATCAAACAACCGACGCTAATAGTATTTTATAAAATATACAAGATACTATTAACGCCGCTTGTAATAAACAACCGACGCTAAAATTAAACCTTTAACGCCGCTTTATAACAACCGACGTTAGTTTTAACAAAATTAACGCCCGGTTGTCTTAAAGAACTGACGTTAATAGTTTTATGTTTAACGCCGCTTGTTTAAAATCGACATTAATTTTAAAAAAATTAACGCTGGTGTGTTAAATAACCGACGTTAATAGTTTTATATTTAACGCCGCTTCAAACGACGTTAAAATATTAACTATTAATGTCGGTTGTATTTACGCTACCAAGATTCCGACGTAAAAATCAATTTTAACCGACGTAAAAAGCATTTATTGCACTAAGTGTAAAGTGCTTATAGTAATGTCATCTATGATCATCAATCTCTGCTTGACTCTTCTTTTTACGACGTTGCTATATCACATAACCATTTTTTACTTTATATATACTAATTTAAACTTACGCTCATGATGCAACTCTACAAAGTTAGAATGCTTCTATAAACAATCATACTTACGACTAAGTGTGTGTTTGGATGAGCATTTGACAAACGTGATTTTCAATGGAATTGACTTTATAGAATTGATTTTAAGTATAATTGATTTTGAAGTTAAGTGGTTTATGTTTGAATGTTTTTATTTTGAAAGCAAGTTTGATGTAAAACTTAGTGTAATTTTTAAACTCAAAAGCATAAGCTACTCCAACTGCTTCTTTGAGAATCAATTGGAAGGTAGAATTGCTTCTCCAACAAAGAGTCAAACATATCAAACTCATTTTTGATGGTTCTTACCATAGAACTAAACATATGCTAAATGTCATGTCACTAATGCTCCAACGATATAACGATTTATGAACCGATTTAAGACAAGAATCCGCATCCCCCGCAACAAATGTCCCATGCGCCTCTCCACCCAAAATCAACAACCTTTGATGTGTGGGAGAGAATAATCCAACGGCTTTGCAGAGATGGTTTTAATTTTTCCCAAGCTTACCGCATGCGATAATTGAATAAAACCCATTGCTGACCGTCACAACAAAACAGGAGGAGGGATCCGAATTGATAAGACAGAAGCGGGTATCGTGTGAAGGAAGAGTAGCAATAGAAAAGGACTTGTCTTTATAGCCAATGCCGCTCTCACAAAGCAAAGCAACAATTAGGAGCGTGAATTTCTACAGTTCATACTCCCTTTTCCTTAACTCTTATAAATCTCTTACCTTTTTGTCATTTTCTTTCATGAAATCGTTTCTTTTTCTATTTAATGGCGCACTCACTTTAAGAACAACAAGGAGGAGTTAACTATTTGGTTATGTCTATAATCTTCTCACTTTTCAGAGCACCTAGTAGCTATTTCTCTTTGGTGCCATGCCTCTTATTGAGAATCATCATGTTGATGTCAATGTTAGCCTCAACCCTTTGTTTAGGAGTGAGTCTTTTGGGTATTACCATTATTACCCTGATCGGACTATGATGGAGAAGAGGCAGATTTTCCCGAGAAGCTACTCTGCTTAGGAAAAAGAGCCTCTGCCGTGAGGATAAAAGGGTCATTGGTACGTGCCAAGAAAGTTGTGTGGCTAAGGCTAAAATCTGCTAGGAAATTGAGGAGGTTGGTGTTTTCAAGGTTCAAAATCAAATGTGGCTTCTATTATCGTAGGACAAGGTTTTCAAGCCTTTTAAATGGTCACAACCTCAAAACTAACTCTTCCGACTCATGTTTCTGGTAGTAGTAGAGACCTCTCTAGTCATCTATATATATTCATTTCATGATGATTCATGAGTTAAACTTATGAAGACAATTTGAAACTAGTAATATATTATACAGATATGATTCATTATTTGTTCTCTTCTTTTTCTTTACAAATCTTGCTTAATTGTTTTTTGTATTTTTGGTTATGTTGTAAGATGATTATATATATATATATATATATATATATATATATATATATATATATATATATATATATATATAGTATATATATATGTATGTATATATATATGTATGTATATATATATGTATATATATATATATATATGTATATATATATATATAATCTTTTATATATATTCATTTCATGATGATTCATGAGTTAAACTGATGAAGACAATTTGAAACTAGTAATATATTATACAGATATGATTCATTATTTGTTCTCTTTTTTTTCTTTACAAATCTTGCTTAATTGTTTTTGTATTTTTGGTTATGTTGTAAGATGATTATACATACATATATATATATATATATATATATATATATATATATATATATATATATATATATATATAATCTTTTACTTCCTCTCGCTATTTTGTCTTTTACCTAATGGCGTTTCGGAATTTTAATGAGTCACGACAATGCAAAACCTGTCAACCAAATATGTATGATTTTTAAGACAATTAAGAAAACTTGCTCATGTGACAATTTATGATTAGATGTTTGTGTAGAAGGTTTTACCTTGTAATGTTTCCATGGGAACGGTGATATCAACTTATTTACACTACATTATTTTAAATTTGTATAATTTTTTATTATGTAACTATGTTTGGGTTCATTTCAATTTTTTTATACTCCTATAATATGAAATGTAAGATGTGACAAAGAATTGGGGTAACACCCTTTGCAAGTCCAAAGTTTGAATTCACAAGGATGGGAAGCACAAAAAAATTAGTATTTCAAGTTGCTAGTATGGTTTGGAGGCTGCGCCTAGCGTGCGTGAATGAATCGGAGCTATCCAATGATAAGGGTGCACGACACGCTGATCCACACCTAATCTATTTCTACTTCATCATCGCACCAAAACAGAAGACATTGATAATCATAAACACCAAAAAGGTAAAATTCATTGTTCTCTCGTTGATTTATTCAAGGTTTTGATTTTTGATATTCTTTGATTCTGGGTTTCATTTATCAAGACCTGGGTTGATTTTTTGATATTCTTTGTTCTCAGTTCATTTCTCGGTTAAATCTTTTATGTTTTTTGTTCAAAGTTATTTTTTTTTTTTTGTGGTATTTTTATTTGTGATGTTCTGTGGTTTCCGGATCATTCTCGATATTGTTGGTTGATTAGAGTAAGGGGAGTATGTGACAGGGAGATGATGTATGATGAAGGAGGAGAACGAATATGAGGAGCAAAAGGAAGACAGAGATCAGGTGTTGATAAGATATGGTAAGCATCCATGGAACATCACTATCCACCGTGAGCGATATGGGTTGGGAGAGTCATTGGGGCAACATGGAGTTCTTCTTCAACTTCCCATGGTACGTGGCTTGCATTTGCCATTAAAAACATGTTTGGATGCGCGGCACATTGAGTGGGACATGAGTTTTTTAAAAACAAGTATTTGTAGTACTCCTTTTCTAATACATTTAAATAAACTTTTATTTTATGGAGATAGGGATAAAAATATACTTCACAATGATAATTTGTCTTAATCAGAAAATTATTAAATTGAATAAGAACACTTTAACAATTGAAAACATCAATCAACGCTTAAAACAATTGAGGGTAATTTTAATCAAACTAATATAACCATTCTTATTGAAGCGAATCACAATAATAATTAGAGTACTTCAGACATAATCAAGCTAAATAAAACCCTCTATCAAGAAGAACAACTCGAGCTCTTTATTTCTCCTTGAGTTTTCTCTCAAGCTCTTGGCGAAAGACATTTACACTATGAATTATTGCTTCGCTTATGTAAAGCTTTTTACACAACGTATAAACATAAACTTTTTCAGGTTTGAGCACCTTTTTCAAACGTAAGAAATGACACCTTTTAAAATATAAAAAATTATAATATATTATGGGAGAAGAAGCAAAGAAGTAGAAGATAGACAACTCGGTTTCCATAGACATCAAAGTGAAATATTTTTTGATGCAACTCATGACCAGTGTTCAAAACATATTCTTGACCTATTCATTGGTTAAAGAAGCTCATTGTTGAACGATTTAGGCAAGTTTACCTAGTCGTACAAGTAGTAAAGAGGTAAGAGAGGATATCGCTCCCACGAGGATCGAGACAAGTACTAGCACGTAACAAATCAACTACTATATAACTGGATATTTGGAAGGAGGGGAGCTCAATATTAAATACCAAGCCTAACAAGAGTTAAAATTTAAAATAAACAAAAATAAAAGGAACAAGTTCTTTTAGGATTTTTATCAAACACTTGGAATGCAAAAGGGATTCTTCAAATATGATGAAAGATGTCGGGATTAAACTTCACTAAACCTTTGCCTCATGCAATACTAAGACCACTAATGAGTCACCGGCAAGTGTACCGGTCGTCGCAAGTAATAAAATAAACACCTGTAGAATTTTAGAGGTCGAACACAAGGATTGGGCTACCAATTCAACTAATTCACGAGAACCGATAAGTTGGTCAAGTGAGGAAAGTGGTTGAGAGAGAGAGATTAAGATCACAATTCAAGTAACAAATCAAATAAAGCTAAAGTTTTAAAATCTGAATTTAAAATATCTAGGGTCTCAAATCCACCTACCCAATCATGCATAGTACCCAGTGATGATGAATTCCTCCCTAAGTTCAATTACAATGTCAATCGACCCCAAATTCCCGCTATATCCACCGTCGTGCTCAATAGGACGTGGTTCAAGATTGGATTAATTACTTACTAGGTCTCATAATCCTAATCATCAAACTCTATTAATTCTGCTCCTTATAAGGTTGCACCGATCTCCTACTCACTCGCGTGCAATATTCGATCGATGATCCCAATTCAAGTTCTAAACGCCAATCACGTGACTAAGCCTCATCAACGTTAACAAGTCAATCACGCATGCATATGATCAACACAATAAAATCAGAATTGAAAACATTAATTGAGAAAAGGGGAGAAAAACATACATCACATGAACACTATACCACATTGGTGGCTTCATTGATTCCCTAGACGAGGGGATTAGTTCTCATGCCCATGACGACACACAAACAATCCGACATAATCACCATAGTAAACTAAGAAAATAAAAAGGAGACGCAGCTCCGGAGTAACAAGAACTCGTAACAAACTCGATCTAAAACAAGGGCTATAAACCAGGATTCGCGCCTTCCTTCTTCCGATCCAAAATGAAGAATATAGAGTTCGATTCTCGCGCTAGCTCGAAGGCGAACAGCCTCGCGAGGCAAATATTAAAATTGGCGCGCATCCAATTTGGACTTTCGCGAGGCGAACTTACTCTCGCGGGCGAATTTTAGTTTTGGCTCCATCCTCGAAGCTTGAAGATGCACGAGGCGAACCTGTGATTGGTGAGGCGAACTAGAAAGGATGACTTCTTCCGGCACGGTCAGGGCTTCAAGTTCGCGAGGCAGCTGGTTATCGCGAGGCGAGATGATATTGATGACTGTTGCCGTCAGTGGTCTTCGTGGTCGCGAGGCGAGAATACTTTTGCGAGACGAGTATCTTCGAATGGAAATTTCCAATCGTTTCTGACTTTCCTTGACTCCTGAGAGTTCACTTCTAACCCGAAAACAATAAAAAGAAACAAAAAGTGTAATTCTATTCAAAATAGACTGAAAACTACTAAAATTGCCTAGAACGAGTCAAAGTCTACTTAGGAACAAAACAAGGTCAAATTTGCTAAAACGAGATTGAACTCGAATAAATAGCACGAAAACCACAAATCATCTAGTTATAAAACTAGATAAGCCGAGGCTTATCAAAACACCCTAAACTTAAACCTTGCTTGTCCCCAAGCAAGCTAAAACTCAAAAAGGACTCAAGACTTGGCAAGCTTAAGGGATTCAATCGATTTCTGACAAATTTCATGCAATCAAAACAAAATAGTTTTTCTCCAATGATTTCCCCTTACATCAACGTAATCCCCACATTCATTTACTTTAAACAATTGAGAACTTCATCATTCATGCAATCATTAATCTAAGTTGAGGATCGAGTCACACACAAAAGGAAGATCACCAATTTCAAACAATTGCCTTCCTCACAAGGGTATGTAAAATTTCACTCATTCGCTCAATTTTGTCTCGGCTGTTAACTTTTTACTCAATTTCACATATCAAGAGCACTTCCCATGAAGTTGATTTTCCTCTCACAATGGTTCCCACGAAACATGCATGCAACATCGAAGGTCTTATAAAGGTTGTAATGGGCCTGGGGCCGAGGTAGGATATTCAAGGATACTAGGCTTAAGTCCCTAGGAACTAAGAGAGCATGAACATTTGACACATATTCAACTCAAATTCCTTTTTCCATTTTTCTTTTTGCCTCGGGTGACTACAACCTTTTCCTTGCTTTTTTTTTTTCTGTTTTTGCCCCATTTCTTTTGGCATATTTTTTTTTGGTTTCAACCTTTATTTTTCTTTTTCTCACCCCAAAATGACACATCACCTTGTAGCCACCCCAAACTTAGTTTCTCACAACCATTCTCTTGCTACGTGTCCATGCTCTCCTAATCCTAAGATTGGGTTAACATGGTTTTTCGGGATTTCCGGCTTATAATATAGGGTCACCAAGAAACAATAGCTAATTAGGCTCAACGGGGCTAACTAGGGAACATGCATTAGGGATGGCTTCTTTAGGCCAAGTAGCTATTTCAAAGAAAATTGCCTAAATCATTTGATTCAACACACAAAAACATGCAATCCATGAAGAGATTCAAGCAAATTCGGGAAAGTGCAACTTAACAATGATTCACACATTCAAAACAAAGTTGGAGGCTCAAATCCTCACCTGGACATTTTGCAAAGTGTTTGACCGAGATACAATTCCTAGCATAGCATCCTCACCCCAAACTTATCATAAATCAAGTAATCACAATAAAATTCTCGTAGTTCGCTTTCAATCTTTCACAAGGATCAACTTTTCTAATTTCGAAACCTAGGGGAAATCATCAATGGTCAAAATAATTCATGCAATCAATCTATGCTCAATTTAATTAAAATCCAAATAAGCTTGCCGACACAATTCATACACATACTCTGATCTTCTCAAATTATTCAAGAGTGACAAACAAAACAAAACAAAAACAAAAACAAAAACAAAACAAGAGTGAGGAGAGGAGATGGTGCTCCCATCAAGTTTCCGTGGTTGCCTCCTCATCCAATCGGCTCTCACCCCCCCTTCAGTTGGATGTTGACGAGCCTCTGCTTGACTCGGTTTTACAACTAGTAAAGACCTTGGCTTGTGGCTTATTTTATATCATTTTCACCCAAATTAGACTTGATTGTCCTTAAGTAGTATTTTGAGTCTCAGAAGTGTTTTTAAGTTAATTTATTTGATTTAGAGTGGAATAAAGTATTTACTTATATTTTCTTATTTTCAGTTAATAAAAAGAAAAATCTGGAGCTACTGCGAGAGGATCAAGCCTCTGCGAACCAGAAATTGACTGATTTTGAAAATTGTAAAACTTTCTGCTCCGCCCTGCGAAGACCGGACTCGCCGCGAGTAATGCTACCTGGAAAAGTCGAGACGATCACCCTTAACCGTGTGAAAGGTCACTAAGATGTGACTTGGGGAATTTAAAGAGTTCGCCCGCGAAGATATGCTTCGCCAGGGAAGACCAAGACTTGCATCTTTCGTATAATCGCCTCGCGAGCAAAGGCGCCTCGCGAGGACTTGGATTCCAACGGTATAAGTAGTCTTAGGCAGAATCATAGGGAGGTTCGACTAGCCGGTTCGCTAGTTTCGAGCTTGTTAATCTTTTTTTTTTCTCTTTAGTTTATTGTTTTGTACTTGAGAGCTAGTCTCCTAGATTAATCTACTGACTGGTTTCAATAACACTTGAGGTTCTTCGTATTCCATGTCTAGTCGCTTTTCTGTCAAATGCCATACTTTATGTTTCGTTTTATTTCAGAATGTATAGTGTGGTATTGTTTCATTGAAGTATGTTCCTATATATAATCACGCTTTGTTATTTCATGGTGTCTATTGGGCGTTCGTTTGTTCATGTGAGCTTTCCCCGCTTGTTATTTCGGGAATAGGAACATACATCCTGTAGTAGTGTTTATGCTTAATTGTCTACAACCGGGAGGGGATTAGTATCCGCTGGATTTGCATTTAACCAATGATAGTGGGAACCTGAGGAAATATGAGGTTAATTGCTTTTGTTTATTTGCTAATTTCTTTAAACTCGCTTTGTTTCTCTTCCGCTTGTTTATGCTTTACAATTTAGTTTTTAATCTCAAAACCCCATTTCTACTCTTTACTAATTTTTCGTACAATAACAACTCCAAAGAGTCCTTTTGAGAGACGCATCCAGCTGTCTCTACACGATTATTTTTATAATCGCCGTTTCTAAGGTTGAATTACGCTTTTAAAAATTGAGCGGTATCTCGGGACTGGTTTGTTGTTATTAGCAAAATAATTGAAAAAACTTTTTGCTTTGCTAATTAGTTTTCTTCCGCTTTGTCTGGGTCTCAAATTTTATTTTCCCCTTGGATAATTATATGTATGGGTATTTACCTAATGTTTATCATGAACCACCACCTCGCATGTAATATCCTAATCCTGAAATTACGGAGTATAGCAATGGTTTTGATATGATCGAATGAATGCTTATCCTAGCCAACAAAGTTAGAGATCAAAGGCGTACCGGATGAGATTGCTTCTGGCGATACAACAAATGGCCGAACAATCAACTACGGGCGTAGTTTGTTAATACCAAACCCGACCCTACACTAGCCCAACCTGGCCTTGGAAGAAATGCTACAACAAATGGCCTAATAAACTAAGCATGCAATCTTGAATTTCAACAAAGGATGGAGGCTGGAGGCAAGTAATCTGAAGCCCAACAGAGGGACTGTTTAATCTCAAAAGTCAGGGGCTCTAATTGATCAAGCACGCTAACTCACGCACGTTAACCCACACCCTCGAGGAACATAAGGATTCATGATGATGTTCCTAAAATACTTTTGATGAGTACTATGATGATGATATTTCCTGATGATGAATTATGTGTCAACTCTGATTCTAATGGGATCGTTATTGTGATGGTATCGCTTGTATACAATCATACGCAGGTTGTAGCACTGAAAGTAGAAACAAAGAAAATGAGGATCAGGTGATTATGGAAATATCCGCTTCCACCGTAGCTTGAGGATAATGAAGAACCTGGACCAGATGTACGAAGAGAGTGATGTGGGTGTGATGAACTGTAGCAAAAGTCCGCATAATCGACCTTTACTAACTCAGCTCACAATACATACTAATCAGACCGGGACACTAACCCGTGATGTTTGTGCCGGGTTTCTTGACTCTATTTTTGCAGGTGATAGTGAGAGTGATGCCGTTTGTTCAACCGAAGTTCCAAATATATCATCCATTGAAACAAACTACCCTCCATAGAGCTCTTATAACTCACATTCACCGCTTTCTCGATTTATTTTATTGTAATATATTTACTAACCGTACTAACTTAACCTCTTCTGGTGGGGTGTAATAGATTTCTGCAGGTTTAACAAGTGATGAACCCTAGTGCAGTTGAATGAAGACCTGCAGAGTTGGAAGCAATACCAGACCCCAACTAACTGTCATTACTCGCCGCGAGCCACTGCCAATTGATTCGCACTTTTTGGATTTGCACCATGGCCAGTCCAAGAGGTTGAGCCCCTATCTATCGGGCGGATTTTATGGGCTGCTGAAAGAGAGGTCAGTCAGGACCCGCACGGAGCGGTGAAGCCCGCCGCACTCAAGCGAGGTCACTGCACTTTGCTGAACGCTCACCTAACATCAAAAGCCTCGGTAAGTTAGAGGTTTTGGAATGAATTTCACCTTTGGCTACCACGTGGGACTTATGTTACAAGCAGCAACGGGATCTCCGTGGAACCGCCCCTTCAATGAGTTTTCTTAACCCTTTCCTTTTTAATTTTCTTTTGCTTTGATTTAATTCGTTTTGTTTTGAATAATGCTCCCGACACCTGGAGAAGCTCAGGAGTTCCGCTTTGTGCCTCGTTATAAGGGTTTATTGGTTCGATTGATTTTGCTGGGGAGAGATGAATGTTATGACCTGCTTCTGTGGATTTGGAAATTTTGGAATGACCTCATGTGATCAAAACCTAACTTGAGATTTTATTATGATGGCATGATTTATGATATGTGGGTGATAGGAAGCACACACTAGTGATGTAGACCACAACACTCTGCAAAATAAATGTCCAGGTGAGGTTTTGAGCCTAACAGTTTTTGATCGTGTGAAAATCACTCTTCAAGTTGCACTTTCCCGACCGCTGAATTCTTTGTCAAAGGATTATATGTTTGTTTTAAATGATTTAGCATTAAATAGCTACTTAGCCTAAAATAACCAAATTCTTACGCATGTTTAGTTATCCCTTTTGAGCCTATTAGCCTCGTACTTGATAACCTACGTTATAAGCCCAAAAACTGGAAAACCATGTTAACCCGGTCTTGGGATTGGAGAGCATGTAATCTTAGAATGGGTGCAGAAACCAAAGTTTGGGGTGGCTGCACGGTGTAATTTTTTTTTTGGTATTTAAAAAAAAAATTATTTTAAAAAAAAAAAAAAAAAAAAGAAAAAAAAAAAGAAGAAAAAAAGAAAAAATAAAAGTGCAAAAATGCCAAAAAGAAATAAAAAGGTTGTAGTCACCACATAAAGAAAAATGCTAAGAAAGGAACTCGAGGAATTTTGTATGTAAATAATGTTTCATGCTCTCTTAGTTCCTAGGGTCTTCACTTAGTTCCTTTTGCATATCCTACCCGGGGCCAGCCCTATTACAACCTATAAAAGACCTTTTGATGTTGCTTGCATATTTTCTCGGAATCATTTAGAGATGAAAACTGTAAATTTATGGGAAGTGTTCTAAAAGTGAAATTGAGTGAAATGGGTTAGCCTCGATACAAATTGGAGCGATTGAGTGAACATAAATTTCCTTGTGATAAGGCAAATTGATGTTGATTTTATGATCTCCTTTCAGGTAAAACCGGGACCCGCTTTGTGATTTCCATCGTCTCAATGATTAATTTCTCAATCGCTTGGAATAAATGATCGTGGGGGATTGTTTGCCTTCAGGGGGTGGGGAAACATTGAAAGAAGAATTTTTGAAAGATTGCTTGAAATTCTAGTGAAAGTTGATTGAATTCCTAAGCTTGCCAAATTCTTGAGTCTTTTTGAGTTTTGAGGTTTTAGTTTGCTTTGGGACAAGCAAAGTTTAAGTCAGTATTTTATTGTTTCTGTTTGACTGGTTTTATAACTAGTAAAAGACCTTGGCTTTGTGCTTATTTTATATCATTTACACCCCAAATTAGACTTAATTGTCCTTAAGTAGTATTTTTAAGTCCTAGCGTTTTTAAGTTGAATTTATTGATTTTAGAGTGAATAGCGCATTTACTTATATTTTCTTATTTTCAAATAATAAAAAGAAAATCAGAGCTCGCC
>JAUPTC010000769.1:0-36610 GCA_030762895.1 Sophora flavescens | reverse complement strand
ATCGTTATGGTGCACGTATACATTTTATTTATGTTAAGTAATTAAATTTTAAATACTTATAATTAACATGTTTTTTCAATATAATAGTATCTCAGATCGTGATAAGTTAAAGGATCGTGTGGTAACTCGCCTTTTACGGTTCCATCAATTATGTTCATTCAGGTGATGTTCTAGCATCAACACTATCACCAAAGATACGGATATACTTGTCTTGGCATTTATCATCAATTCTACTTTGAGCCTTATCTCAATAAGTACCGATTATTTAATTATAACTATATATGACTTAGGCTACCACTGTTCCGCAAAATACAGCAAGCATTGACAATTGTCGATCTTGTAATTCTGTGACGAACGCCGTGGTCTTCTTCCCTCAATAATCGAAATAAGCCGCTGTATCGAACCGGAGACGCATCATCAAACGTAGGCTTACTAAAATACTCTTATAATCGCACGCAATTGTTTTAATTATCTGGAAATCTATTAGATATACTTAATTAATGTTTATTTTGTCATGATAGTTCTATAAATGCAAACCATGTCACAGGTGAAAGCAACGGGACTACTCGGGGATGGATTTTATTCCTAACGTAACATATTTATTAGTTCAAACACTTCAAATGCAAAGGTATAATTTTATTGATTTCTATTTAATTCCTCATATTCTAATTGGGTTTCATTTGTACGAGTTTATACAACGTGGGATCACGTGGGAACGTGATACTATGTAAATGGGGCCGGATGTTCGAAATTATCTCCTCCAGATCATCGAAAGATGGTAATGAGGTTAATGTTAATTGCAACACTAGAAGTAACAATTAGATCCGTTATATGTTTTATGTTAGCTTATTACTTAAAGGATATAATCTTTTGTCCAATTAAACTTCTGCGATATTCAACAATCCAACTCCATTATCCGATTCTCGACATCAACAATATAAGGAGGCGCTGGGGCAACTTTCTTCTGAAGTGTACCAACCATAGTTTGTATATATGTGAGTTAGTTTAAAAACTTATCATGTACTTGCTATAGTGTACTTTTTGAATGATTCCATGTATTTTATTATGAAATCTATAATATATCATAGGAAGGTTTTAATTTCTTTGTTGTCAGTAATTGAACATATATGTATTGTTCGTAATAAACTCAAAAGATATATATTAATTTAGTGTGTTTTTTTGTTTTACAAAAAATTGTGTTGAGAATATTTAGAATATGTTATCTTTAGATTGGTACCGCATTAATGAAAACAGGGGAAATGAATGAGTAGAAATGTAAAAAGAGTTTAAAAAATTGGACTTTATATTGTAAGTTACAAAACCAATTGAAAGTCTCACTTTACAATGGGTTAATAAAAAACGATGTGGAAATGAGAATTTTCACATCGTTTTTTTTAGAAAAGCGAGTGTGGAAAGTTAAATTTCCATCGTTTTAAAATCGAGGAGTTAAATTTCCACAGTTAGATTAAACGATATGGAAAGATATTTCAACCGGTTATTGGATAACTTATTGTGACAATGAACTTTCCCTATCTGTTATTTTGAAAATAATTGTTCAAAAATGTTGCTTTAAAACATTGGTTTTCAAACCGTATGAAAAGTAAATAAGAAACAACATGGTCTTTTCCAGCATTAAATTAACCGACGTAAAAGCAAAAATAATCATGTGGAATCCTTTTTGCACTAGTGTGACTCGAACTTCTTTAGCTAGCATCACGCATGCAATAAGGATTTCATATTCAGCGATTGTTTGAGGATGAATTCCAAATTTCGGAGATTGCTCGAAGACCAAATCGGTCCGGCCCTCAAGGATTACTCGATAAGCACTCTTGGGTTAGATGAGCTATGAAGAATCTTAAGTCAAATGAAAATTCTAAATCCTGCTTGAAGAGAGCTACTGTAATGAAGTCGAAGAAAACCTTGTGCTCATCCCCCCTCGATTCATACTGTTGAACGAACTTTGATACTTTACTCTAATAAAGCTACCATTCGTCTTTACAGTCTGGTTTTTTGAGAACCCGCTTTATTGGATGATTTGTTTTGACTATAACTTGGTGTGACCGAAGTGCGTTGGTAAAACCGTAGCTGCCACACCAAAGCAAAGACGAAAGCCACCGCTTGATACCGAGTTTCTCATGCTCCACAGGATTCTAACAATACAATATACCCATATCTATCGCTTTCCCTCTGATGATTACGTACTAATTGCATAATCATCGACAAACAAACATAAGTGGCAGATCTAGCCGAGTTGTGGCAGAGTTAGATCTGAGGAGAAAGCAGAAGGTTTCACTTTTCAAAGGCTTTTTCACACTCCTCGGTCCAAGTGAACTTTTTTCGCATTTTCAAAAAGCTGAAAGAAGTGGTCTGCTCACAGATTTGGGAGAAAATGAGACAAAGAAGCTTAAACGGCCAGCTAGCCTCAGATCTCTTTCTACACTCATATCTTTATTTTTTTCATCAAAGTGATACATCCTCATCCGATTATAACCTCAATATGCATCCAAGAAGCCAAGATTCTATAACTCAAGCTCCACCACTCAATCAATGTTGGGAAGAGATAAGAATCTTCTCGTGTGTGGCTTGTTGAGACTTGGCAGTAGCTCTGCACATTCTCCACTGGCCATCGGGCCTTCTTAATAACATAACATCACAGCTGGCCGGTGTACTTACCCTCCGATGAAATTTGCTTTAACTGCCTTGTGCCTTGGCTACAATTTTCGCCTTTCCTCACGAGCTTCCTTTTCCTCCGAGCAATGGGGGATTGGTCACTTGACATATGATAAATATGGCACGTAAAATCGTGGTTCATTACAGTGATATCCGATGTCCCCTGCCAAAATGTTTACATTCTTCTTTAACAGTTTGAATCTTTGTGTTAGTAATGGTCGAGCTAACTGCCAACCTTGTGCACTCGTCTACCTTTGGGTTCCCAATTGTAACTTCTCCAAAGACTCGCGCTTGCCTGATTGACTCACACATCTCCATCCTCGGATCCAATTCAAACATATCGACCGAGCTTGCCGAGTCGACTGAACCTAATTTGCGCTTACCACTTCTACTTTATCATCTTAAACATTTTCTCGTGATGTCTCCCGCTTCCCGGTCACCTTCAAACTATCCGCACAAGATTGCACGACTATCCTCCTCCGGTCAAATTTCTTGTGATCATAACTACTTCGGGATTCACCTGAGAGCTTCACGGTGAGATGTAGGTCGAGATAATTGCTCGAGTTCATTCACGTTGGTCTCCTCGATGAGAATGTTGCATGACGGCTGGCCTCCACAATGACATACTCCGAACATAAAGCCTGGGCGAGTTTACCCTAACCGAAAGTCATAAATAGATCAATGTAAGCTCGGTCTTTAGCTGGTCACTCTGCTGAATCCTACTAAATTTAGTCCTCCTCGTTTCTTTTATTAATTTTTCTCGGGATTCCAAGCTTTAAGATCATATATAAGATGTCATACGAGCTACCCCGATTCATAAGTGTCTGCTTGACCGTATAGTCATTAACTCTCTACCGTTATCACCATCGGGTCATCTTGATTATGATCCAGCCCTTTGGGTCATCATCCCCGGCTGCGATGGTAGCCTTGGCCAGAGGGTCTTCTTTGATACCGAGTTGACAGACGGATGGCTTTTACGTGACCGCCTGAGCTGAACTCGCTGTACGACCCGATCCCCATTCTCGATTGTCGCTTACGTCAGTTATCGCCCTGCCATTTATTATCATAACTCGCCTTCCACGTCACGGGCCGCCGTCACTGTAACTGGGCGATGAACCGATCACGCCCCACTGTACTAAGTCCTCACTTATCTTCGAAATGGCCCTACAATTAGGCCAACCCGCCACTTTGGCTGGGAGTGGTGGTGGATTTTGACCACCAACCCGCTCACAACCTAACTCATGAACGGCGGGGCGGGTTGGTTGGTCGTGGTTGGCTTTTTTAAAATGTGTTTTTTTTAGTTCTCATTTTTTTTCAGCTTTTAAGTTTTATGTTAGTAATGGCTTTAATAGTCACTATATAGTACATGTTGATTATTAGAAAAATGAGGCGCCATGTACATTTATTCATTCAAAAAGGTTAAATGTATGGCTATATTACCATGCATATATTGAAAAAATTTTTATTTTTATCATGTGAAATTCCATTTTGTGCATATAGAGATTCACAATCATGCATATGTTGGATATTTTAGTATTTTCATTCTAAAGTGTATAATATCCTATTCTTTCATCAAAAGTGGATTTTGAAGACAAGATAACTAAGCTAGAGAGAAATTTCAATAGAAGAAAATGGCTCACATGATCAGAACAATTCTCTAAGATATAGTAATATCTTATGCATGTGTTAAACAATCGGAAAACAAATACAAAAGATTGATTTTTGCTTGGTGCACGTATTAATATTGTATAATTTAGGTTCCAAATTAAACAAGTAGAGATCTTTTGTTTGATAATTTTTCATTAATTTAAATCATTTTCAAGTGGAAACATGGTTATTTTAAAGATAATTTAAGTAATTAACTATTTAATTTATTTTTTTATTTTTTGTTTAAAAAAAAATTACGGGCCAACTTGTCACTCTAAGCAGACTTGGGTAGATGTTCACCACTTCAAAATTCACCCCACCCCGCTTTAGACGGTGGCCGCGAAGTGGGGCGGGTGTCCCACTGCACACCCCTACCACAATCTTGGCTGAGGCCATAATTTGATGCCACGTGCACCTTTTAATTTTGTCGACGAGCCAGGGAGTTTTCGATTGTGAGGTAAGGAGAGCTAACTAGATTGAACCTCTGCAAGAATGACGGCTCTGGATCTGCTGATGGTGTCTAAGAGACTGGTATTTGGGTTGCTACTCCGAGAATCCCTCTCATTGCTTTTGAGAGCCTTAGGTGGATTAGCTCCTCTGTCCCTTTCTTTTGCTCGGGACTGGCGCTCTCTGTCCTCAAAACCTCTTTCTCTATTTTTTGACTTACCATTTCTTGAGTTCATGAAACCTGTGGCTTTTTTCTTCCATTCTTCAAAGTCTCTTGCATGGTTTCCAAAGATAAATACTCAAAGAAAGGCCGCCGGCATCCTACGCTCATTGATAGTAGGATTTCACATCATATTTTATGACATTTTGCTGCTTTACTTTGATATAGTTTAGAGCATATTTAATTGATTTTAGCTTAGTTTTTACCTTGGAATGGGTAAGGTGGTGTTTTGGTGGTGTTTTTTGGCAGAAAATTAAGAATAAAATGTCAAGATCACCATGATGGAGCTCTTCAGGATGAAAAAGAGCTTCTGAAAAGTGAAGAAATGAGCTAAATGAGCCCATCACTACTTGTCGTGATGACCATCCATAAACCGTGATCGAGCAAAACTTACAAAGTTAAGTAAAGATCGTAAGTTGTCACGTACTAGCCGGTGATGCCCATCACTGATCGTGGACATGTTAATTGAGCTGCCCCTTCTAGTAAAAAAATACGTCACGCCAAGCGGGTGATTCCTATCCTTGTGTGATGTACCAATTGGTGAAGGCAGAAGCGATCTCGACCTAGCGTGATCAGTGTGAGCCGTGACAAACATATTTCAGCAGCCTGACGGTAAGCCGTCACGGCTCTGGTCGTGATGGCCATCAGCTGTAGAGTGCATATGATTTATAAAAAGGCACTGGCAGAAACTAAAAACAACCTCCGGAATAGAATTGAACACTTATAACATCTTCCCCACCCAAAAAGAGACATCTTCTATCGCATTTGGGTAGCTTAGCCTTGTGGAGTGCTCCCATGGAGTTCCTTTTACTACATATCTCTATTTTCTCCTGGTTTAGCTTCCTCTGTAAATCATGAGTAGCTAAATCCCTCTTTGTTGGGTTAGATTTAACTAAAACGAATATCATGTAATTGCTTTGAATTATCATTACGTGGTTTATGCTTCATAGTAGTGTTTAATTCCCCTACGCTTAATGTACTGTGGTTTGGATCACCCATAACGGGATTTGAGATTTGATTTGGTTAAAGGGACATTCTTATCAATTCTTGATCTGGAATTATTCACCTAATAAACCTCCTACATCTAGGAATGGGGTTTGGTTTATTAGTATCGTGTAATCCTTAATCTTAATGTGATCATTAATCTAGGCACCTACGGGAATTGGGGTCTATTTGTGTTTCGATTTGCTATCCTGTAGGAATCAGTGGTTAAAGAGTAATTTGGTGGGTTGGTTTTAATATTTGAAAGCATAAACTGGATTAGTGTTCTTGATAATTGCATGAAGCTAAGGTTCTGAAGTCTAGTCCTAACATCTTTATCTCATATTTGAAATCCACCTTTTCCGCACTCCAAGTATTTGATAAAAAAACCAAAAAGAGTTTTCCTTTCTTTTGCTAGTTGGGCTTGATAATTAGTAGAGAAATCCCTTCAATCAAATATTAAGCTTAGATATTAATTGACTCTGGTGCGTGCTAGTACTTGTCTCAATCTACGTGGGAACGAGACTCTTCCTCTGTCATCGTGGGACTTAATGCGACTAGGTATACTTGCTTTCTTGATTTCCGTTCAACAGGTTTTTGTGCGCGGTTGGGTTGGGGTTGCATATCTCGCATACCCTTTTCGATTACTAATTTAAGTACATTTCAATTTTCTTTTTCTTTTCTCTATGTTTTATTGATAGCTTTCTTGTCTTTCTGTATTTTCTGCTTTAATTGTTTGTTTTTCCGTGTTGTCATCTGATATTCTAGTTTTGGTCTCTAGACTTTTGTGTATGCGAGGAACTTGTCCCAGAGTGATTAACCTCTAAGATCTCGAAATAGAGGAACAACTTGGGAGAATCTGGAGGCAAGCAAGATAAAGCGTAAACTTAAATAACAAAGTTAAGAACAAGAGACCTCCAACTCTCAGTTCATCAAGAACCACTTAAGATGGCAGTAATGGTGAAGGTGCTCAATGAGACACTTGGTGATTATGCGATACAAATGCTAACCGAAGCGTGTCACTAGTATGTGAGGCCTCCAATTAACCGCAACAATTTTGAAATCAAGCCAGGTTTCATCAATATGGTTTCACAAGATCAATTTTCCTCGGGTTGGGAGAAGGAGGATCCTAATAATCATGTCTCCCACTTCCTGGAGTTATGTGATATGATGAAGATGAATGGTGTTTCGATGATGCACTTCGCTAAGGTTGTTTCCCTTTCTCTACGAGAGATGGAGCCAAGTCTTGGCTCTGATCTCAACCTATGGGGGAGCATCGCTCATGGGATGACTTAGAGGCAAAATTTCTTTAAGGGTTCTTTCCACCTTCCAAGATTTGTGAAGACAAGGGGTGATATCATAAGCTTTGCTCAACAAGAGGTGAGACTCTTCCACGTCACATAGGAAAGGTTCAAATACTTGCTCAAAGATGCCCCGAATCATGGGTTTGATGATCATACCCCGAATGCAAACATTTTGCAATGGATTGAGGCCTAACCGGTATATGTTGAATGCCTCGCCTGGAGGTTCGATGAACAAAGATACGGAGGAAGCATTGATTTTGATAGAAGCTATGGCATCTAATGACTATTTGATACATCATGATCGGTTCCCACATCAGAAGGGGAGTGTTGGGGTTAGACTCTCGAACTGCACTTTTGGCTCAAAATAAGATTATGACCTAACAACTTGAGTCCATCACCGCAACTAGCTCAACTCCCCCTAACAACTCCAATGCTCAAGGGACAACCACGCCACCTCAACAGGTAATGAGATGTGATTTTTGTGGGAGATCGTGATAATGGAAATTGGGAGGCCCGCTGGTTCCTGAGGAAGCAAATTATATGGGAACTATGGGTGGCAAGGCAATAACCAATATGCTAACAACTACAATCAAGGGTGGATGAATCAAGCAAATTTTTATTGGAAGCAGATCTCGGGACAAGCAAGCAAACCTCTTCCCACTCTTACCGCCAATATTGGACTTCAATCTTGGAGAATACTCTCGATCAATTCATGCAAATGTCCATGTCAAACCAAGAAAACACCATATTGCCATAAAGAACTTGGAGGTTCAAGTTGGACAAATTCAAAGCACCTAAGCCCGAACAATCAGCAGCTAGTTTTGTAATACTCAAACAAATCTAAAAGAGCATTGTAAGCTATTGTTTTGAGGAGGTAAAAGTCTTGAGCAAGAAAGCGGTGAGACTTTGTTGAAAAATTAGATAGATGTTGAAAAAACAGAGATGAATGCGGAAAAACTGAGTTGAATGAGAAAAAGGCAAAGAGGTGGTAATAGAGGAAGAAGAAAAATACGAGTGAAAAGACAAGAGGAAAAGTTGGTGGATGAAAACTCAATCTTGGGAAGACTAAAAGTCGGATTTTGAAAGATGGAGACAAGCCTCAAGAGATCCACTTATGTAAAAGTTCAATATCTGCATTTAAGCAAGAAAGGAGAAGAAGAAGAGTGTTTAGCAAAATTTCTTGACATCTTCAAGAGGCTACAAATCAACATACCCTGTTCTAGCACTATGAGCAAATGCCAACCTATGCAAAGTTCGCGAAGGAGTTGCTTGCAAAGAAAAGAAGGTTTAAAGGTGAGATTAGTGCCTGTGAGAGGTATAGTGCGATACTTCAAAGGAAGCTACCTCCAAAGCTTAAAGATCCTGGTAGTTTCAATCCGCACAATTGGGAGTGTTGCTATTGGGAAGGCCTTGTGTGACTTGGGGCGGTATCAATTTGATCACGCTTTCAATCTTGAAAAGCTGAGTGGTAATGAAACCAACAAGGATGATTGCAACTAGCAGACAGTCTATCAGCGTCCTATGGTATTACGGGAAGATATTTTGGTGAAAGTGGATGGTTATTTCGACAGCATTTTGTGGATATTAGACATGGAGGAAGATCGCGAAGTTCCGCTTATATTAGGGAGACCTTTTCTAGAACTGGTCGTGCTTTGATAGATGTGCAAAAGGGCAACTCTCAGGCTCTGAGTGCAGATGAAGAGGTTACTTTCAATGTGTTTGAAGGCTATGCATGCTTGAGTGATGAAGAGAATTAGCCTCGCATGGATATTATGGATGTAGTAGCTTAGAAGTCTTTTTGCACAATAGCACCATTCCTCTACTCTTGAGAAGGTAATCATGAGTCCTATTGAAAATCTTGATGAGGAAGAAGAGAAGGAAATAGAAGGCTTTTTGTGTGATTTGAAGCTTAACCCATTCAACATCTTTGTCAATCTTGTGAAGGAAGAGCTTAAAAAGGATGAAGTCCAAGAGAAGCTCGGGTGAGAGCTAAACCTCTACCTCCCACTTGAAATATGTGTTCCTTGGTGAGAATGATGAAAAATCTAGTCATAGTGAGCAATGCATTTTCCAAGTTGGAAGAGGAGAAACTTGTAAGGGTGCTTAGAGGAAGCATAAAGCGGCAATTGGATGGTCCATCTTAGATTTGAAAGGTATTAGTCCTGCATTTTGCATGCACAAGATCTTGATGGAGGTGAATATAAGCGGATGGGTCCAACCGCAAAGGATCTCGACTTACAATGAAAGAAAAGTGGTAAGAGGGTGTAAACTCCTTGAGGGAATATTATCCTCAATTCGATAGTGCTTGGGTGAGTCCCAGACAAGTGGTTCCGAAGAAAGGTGGCATGACCGGATCGTGCACAATAGAAGAATGAGTTGATCCCAATTCAGAACAATCCATAGGTTGGCGAATGTGTAAAGATTACTGGAAGCTAAATCAAGCTACTAGGAAAGATCACTTCCACTTCCATTCATGGACCAAATGTTGGAAGGTTGGTAGGGCAAGCTTACTATTGTTTCTTAGATGGTTATTTGTTGAGTCAACGGCAAGTGTACCGGTCGTTTAGTAATAAAACCACGGTAAGTAATTACAGAGGGCTTATTAGGGATTGGGCTACCAATTCTACCAATTTGCAAGGAGTTCGATACATTTGACCAAGTAAGCAAGTGGTTGTGGAGAGAAAAATAGGATCGCAATTCAAATCGACAAATCAAATAAAGATATAGTATTAAAATATGGAATTAAACATCTAAGATCACAAATCCACCTACCCAATCATGCATAGTACTCAAGTGATGATGATTCCTCCCTAAGTTCAATTACACTGTCAAAGGGACCCCCAAATTCTCCTAATGACCTTTGTCGTGCTCAATAGGACGTATTCAACAATGAATTAATTACTTATTAGGTCCCATAACCCAATCATCAAACTCTATTAAATCTTGTTCCCTATAAGGTTGCCATCGACTCTACTCACTGCTTCGTGAAATATTCAATCAGCGATCCATTCAAGTTCTAAACGCGAATTGTCTATCAAGCCTCATCACGTTAACTAGTCAATCATGCATGCATATGATCAACGCATTAAATTCGGAATGGAAAACAAGAATTGAGGTAAAGGAAGGAGACATACATCACATTGAACGCTACACCGTCTTGGGTGGTTTCATTGATCCCTTAGACAAGGGAATTGGCTCCTCGTGCTTGTAACAAGACACTGAAACAATTGGAGTTCATCATGATTGTAAAACAAGAAAAGAAAATAGGGAGACGTAGCTCAGAGAACAAGGATTCGGTATCTCAGAAGGGTGACATTTCAGCACAGTTAGGCCTCTGAGGCTCACGAGCGAATAGTGATTCGAGGCGAGACAAGGGGTGTTTGTTCTTTGTTCAAGTTGGGTGTCCAGCTCGCGGGCGAAATCTGTTTCGCGGCGACACTTCCCACTTGTTTTTCCATTGTTTTCTTCATTTTCCTTGACTCTAAGAGCTTCACTTTAACACGAAACAATAAAAAAGAAAATGAAAAGCATAATTCTACTCAAAATAAACTAAAAACTACTAAAATGCATACTGTGATCAAATTCTAACTTATGAACAAACAAGGCTAATTTGGGAGATTAGCGAGGTTGACTCGCCCAATTAGCACAAAATCTACCCCCTTTTCTATTGGAAAGTAGATGAGCCGGAGGCTATCAAAACACCCCAAACTTAAACCTTGCTTGTCCCCAAGCAAGCTAAAACTCAAAAGACTCAACAACGTAAGCTTAAAGTTGATCAAATTTTGCACAAATTTCATGCAATTTAACAAACAATTTCTCTTCAATGTTTTACCCCCCCAGCAATGTAATCCCCACATTCATTTACTTTAAACAATTGAGAATTCCATCATTCATGCAATCGGTGAATCTGAGTTGAGGATCCAAGTGGCACAAAAAGGGAGATCACCAAATTCAAACAATTGCCTTCCTCATAAGGGCATTTAATATTTCACTCGTTCTCTCAATTTGTCTAAGCTACCAACTTTTCACTCTATTGGATTCAAGAGCACTTTCCATGGATTTGATTTTTATCTACACAAAGTTCCCACAAAATATGTATGCATCATCAAAAGGTCTTTCATAGGTTGTAATGAGTCACGGCTCAAGGTAAGATATTCAAAGGATAGAGGCTTAGTCCTTAGGATCAATGAGAGCATGAAACTAGCATTCACAATTGAATTACTCTCATATTATTCTATTCCTTGCATTGGGTGGCTACACACCTCTTCCTTTATACTTTACTTTGCCTCTTTTTGGCATATATTCATACTTTTCATCACTTTTTTCCCAAGCCTCGGCCTTTGATTTTCTTTTCTTTTTTTCTCAACTATGATTCATGAACTTGTAGCCACCCCAGACTTAGTTCCACAACAACATTCACAAGCTAAAATTCCATGCTCTCCCAAAATCCTAGGATAGGGGAAAATCATGGTTTTTATGAGTTAATGGCTTGTAATGTAGGTCATCAAGAAATAGGCTTGAGACTCAATGCTAGCTAACTAGGGATCATTCATCAGGTTGGTTCAATTTATGACCAAGTAGTTATTTCAAAGAAAATTGTCTAGATCATTCGATGCAACATATAAATATGCAAACCATCCCAAATTCAAGCAAATCAGAAAGTACGACAAAGCGATTCAAACAATTAAGAACATGTTGGAGGCTCAAATTCTCACCTGGACATTTTTGCAATTTGTTTGACCGAGATACAATTCTAGTGTGTACCCCCCTCATCCCAAACTTGTCATAAATCAAGCAATCACAATAAAATTCCTCAAAGTTCAATTTTCAATTTTTCACATGGGGATCAAATTTTCGATTTTTAGAACCTGGGGAAATCATCAATGGTCAACATAATTCATGCAATCAAATCGATGCTAAATTTAATTACAATCCACCAAGCTTCTTGACACAAAACTCACACACTACTTTTGATCTTCTCAAATTATTCAAGAGCGAGACTCAAAAACAAATGGAAAAAAAGGGAAGGAATAAGAGAAAGGATAAGAAATTTTTATCTCCGAGGGGGTCGGCGGACCGTGCTTTCAATTGATTCCCTTGCCTCTTTTCATCTCTCTACTACCACACTTCACGGTAGTGGCTAGTTTCGGCCTCTTCTTCATCCAATTGGTTGTGCCCATGATATTCGGGCTCTCCATGTTGATCCATTCAGGCAAACATGAAAGTTAAAGCAATAACATAAATATATATATATATATACACAATTATCCCAGTTTGCCCGATAAAGGTCGATGAAATGAGTTTCTAGCTAGCTATCATTGTACAACCATATCGAAACTCCTAGCTAGAACTCTAAATAAATAATGTAGAGCCAGGATCAATGATCAAAATCAATGTCGTCCCAGCCACTCACCCGGGTCTCCGGTGCCTCTCGTCCTCTGGTCCCCGGGCACCCCCGTGGCATAGCACCCTGGTCCCCGGGGTAGTCCCCCTCCACCCAAGCCAGGACATCTCCTCTCGGAGGGGTAGACGCACCCGGAACCCTCTGTTGGGCCAATGCCATCTCCCGGAAGAACTCCGCAACACCTCCGGTCTCGCCTCATGCTTTGGTTGCTAAGAGAAAGGCCATGTCCGTCGATCGTGGCCTCCCGAGTGGGTAGAAGCGGGCCTCCTAGGTGGGGTCGGTGCTACGATAAACAGCCGGATGTACTCCCGATCGATGGGCTGTAGTGGGACCTTCTCCATCACCTGCCTCACCGGCACCCGCGGCGGACCAGACTCGGTGATCGGCCATCCATGCCCCAGGGCTCTCCCTTGGCGCTTGGGAGTTCGCCTTCATATGGATATCTATGGCGATGACTCCCCGGCATTGATCGTGTGACTGTCGTATGCCTTAGAGGAGATGGGCTCTCGGCGGTGATCGTGGACTCATGAGAGCTCACTCGAAGGTTGGCGTGTAAACGCGCCGGACCGCAGCATCCCGGTGAGGTCTCGCTCCTCGACCTCAAGAGGTTCCCCAATGTTCCATCTCCCGGCAGCCCCTCGGATGCAGCAGTGTCGATGATGGCTCGGGCTAGGGCCCGCATGCGTGAGCCGCTCATACTCGCAAGCCTCCTCGCCCGGTGGGGATCCCTGACATGAGTTAATGCTCCGTCAGTGAATGTAATGGGACCCCCAAAACCTCCACACATACTCGGCACGAGACCTCGAGTTTGAGAGCGTTAGCGTAAAATTCTCCACCCGGTTGATGTCATACTGAGAAGATCGCTAACACCTCCCACCTCATCGTGTATCAGCTCGTAAGCCGGCGTACTTGTTGCCCGGGACACACGCCGCTCTAAAAACCATCTCCTTTCTCACCACCCAAGTTCCAATGCGTCCTGTGATCGGGAGGCGGAACCAGGGGAGAGTAGGAGGTGGCCCTGAAGGCGCCGACCACGAAGGTAACTCTCGTCATCCCCGAGGCAGATGCGGCGCTTTGCCTTAACGGTCTGTTTTCTGCGGCGGTGTTGATCGACTGAGTTAAGCGTGTTGAGGCTGATCGGCGATTCACGTTTTTAGAACTTGAATTGGGATCATCGATCGAATATTGTATGAGGTGAATAGGAGATCAGTGCAACCATATAGGAACAAGATTTAATAGAATTCGAGGATTAGGGTTATGAGACCTGTAAGTGATTAACTTAAATCGTTGAATACGTCCTATGAAACACGATTGTGAATTTAGGAGAAATTGGGGGTCCCAGTTGACATTAGAATTGAACCTAGGGAGAGGATCATCATCATTTGGGTACTATACATGATTGGGTAGGTGGTTTGAGACCTTAGATGCTTTTAATTCCAGATTTCAATACCATATTCTTAATTGATTTGTTAACTAGATTGCGATCCTATTTTCTTTCCAATCTCAACCACTTTCTTTACTTGACCAAACGCATCGAGCTTCTCACAAATTAGTTGAATTGGTAGCCCAATCCTTGTGTTCGACCCTCTCGGTAAATTCTTCTTGTTTTTATTACTGCGGCGACCGGTACACTTCCAGGTGACTCATCAAGTTTTGGGCGCCGTTCTTGGGGATTAGCACAACCAGTTTTCTAATTTTTAGGAAATTCGGTTGTTTGGGTTAATCGACTTTCATTTTTATTTTCTTTTATTTAATTCCTATTTCTCTCTACTCTTTGATTCCACTTGGTCTTTGCCGTGTTTTTGTATACGAGGTACCCTTTGACAGAGGACTCTTTATTTGATTGAGAGATCACGGGGACTGAGGACGAGATTAAGGAAAGAGCCAGGGAAACGGAAGAGACTTGAAGGAATTAAAATAGAGGACATGGTGAAAACCCTCTCACTCCTCCTCGTTACAAGCCTCTCTTGATACGATCTACCCACCTTGGGTGATTGTGATTCTTATTGTGAGGGGCAACCTGGATACGAACTCCTTGAGTGGAAGGATGTGTCACATTCGAGATCCACGAGAATCGAGTTTGATGGGAGTGGCAAACGAGGACCCGCATGGACACATCACTCGTTTCCTTGAAGCTTGTGACTTGCGAGAAGACAAGAGGAGTCTCACAAGATGAGTTTCGCTTGTGACTTTTCCCTCTCTCTTAGTGATGTCGCTCGCGGTGGGTTGGACCTTGGATAGGAATAGTATCGAGAACTGGGAGCAAATGGCACAAAAGTTCCTCACCAAATATTTTCCTCCTCGAAGCGGCACAAGCAAGAATTCTGATACATCCTTGAGCTGACGGAAGATGAAACCTATAATGAGGCTGGGAGAGGTCCGACGGGCTCTTGAGAAGATGCCGCTCGGCTTTCTTTGACCGGTCTCCAAAGTTCAGGCATTTCTTCAATGGGTTAAGGGGGACGATACCGAGATGAATTGTGATGCATTCCGTGGCGGTTCTTTTCCTATTATCCGGTGAGATGGATGGGCATTGTTGGAAAAGATGTCATATAATGATTACAACCAGCGGTAGGAAACCTCAAGTGGAATCATTTAGAACAATGGAAGCCATTCTCGAGCAAAGCAGTTGTTGAAGATGCGAGAATGAGGCTTTGTCACGAAACAAAAGGGTTAATGTGATACATGAGGGATGCCTCCGGGTTGACACAATTGTAATGGGAGATCATGACACCCATAGTTGTCTGCTCACCTTCTCTCGGGAACATGTGAACTCATGCCACAACTACATGACACTGTGCCCCGGACAACTATCTAGGAAAGCAGGCGAATGACTAATCAGAATCGAAGTGGGGGGGTATATGAAGATGAGACCATCGGGTTTCGCTTAGTAATACTAGTGGTGGTCTAGCGGGCAACAACAACCTCAACAAGGTCCGAGGCCAAACATTGGATCAGAGCGTGATAATCGGTAGCTCGTCCGGGGACTAATCAATTGCAACTAACGAGATAGTGGAAGACAACCGAGGAGCTGGCTTTTGAGAAGATGAGTGCAACGGTGGAGAAATCGTCAATCAACACAAACACCATTGACAAGTTGGCGACTCATACTGGAGGTCGCAATCCAGAATCTCGAGACGCAGAATATTTCGGCTCGAAGCAACTAAATGAGCGTCTCCGCACTCTCCCGGTGATAAAGAACAACCCCAAGAACCAATGCAATGCAGTAACAACTAGAAGCAGGTAAAGTGTTGGAATCTAACAGGGTGCAACTAGTTCTCGGGAAGTTGAGGTCTGAAACCACCACATGTTGAGGAAGAACAACCTAAGAAAGAGGAGTTGGCAAGTGACAAGGCAGGAGACGAGGGGAAGGCTGAAACTTGTGGATGAAGAGTTCGAAGGAAGAAATGGGTTGAACTCAAGACCTCCCCCCCTACATGGGGGTACCGTATCTAGAAAGATTGAAAAGCCTCAGCGGGAGAAGCTGGATTAGTAAATTCCTTGATGTCTTCCGCAAACTTAGGTCGACATTCCATTTGCGGGAAGCCTCGGAACAAATGTCGTCTTATGCCCGGAATTTATGAAGGAACTTCTCTCCAAGAAGTGGAAAACAGTGGATGAGAAGCGGTTGCTTTTGACCAGGAGTGCAGTGCCATCCTTCAAAAACTCCTCCAAAGTTGAAGGATCCGGTTCTTTTCGATACCTTACCTTGTTGGAGAGATGAATATAGGGGAAGGTGTTGTGTGATCTAGGGGCAAGCATCAACTTGATGCCCCTCTTATGATGAAGAAGTTGGGGATCAAGAGCCAAGGATACACGGATGTGGCTCCAGCTAAGCGACGCTTCTATAAAATATCCTATGGGGTGGTCGAAGACTTCTTAGTGAGGGTGGATAAATTCATATTTCCGGCAGATTTTGTGGTGCTTGATATGGATGAAGACGCCGAGATTCCGCTCATATTGGGAAGCCCCTTTTGGCCACAGGGCGTGCTTTGATTGATGTGCTACAAGGGAAGCTCACCTCCGTGTGCAAGATGAGAATGTAGTCTTCCAATGTCTTCAAGGCAATGAAGCACCCAAATGAGAGGTGGGGGTCTATCAAATGGATATGGTGGACTTAATTGTCAAGGAAAGACCATAGAGAAGCCCATGGTTCATCACTTGCACAAGTGTTGGTAAAATCCATGATGATGATAGTAAGGAAAGACCCCTTGGGAGATGAGGATTATCTTGAAGTGCTTGAAACACGCTGGAAGCCTTTAAGAGTCTCCCCAAGGATGAAGGTGCAAGGAAAAGCTCAACACCGAAGGCGGGGAAGAAGAGAACAAATCTCCGGAGATGAAGCAACTCCAGCCCACCTATGGTATGCATTCTTGGGGGAAGGGACAACATCCGGTGATCATTAGCAATGCCTTGAAAAAGGATGAAGAAGAGAAGCTGTTGAGAGTTCTTAGGGAACACAAATCCGCCCATTGGTGGAAGATTTCGGACTGAAAGGTATAAGCCGCTTCCTCATGCATGCATAAAATCTTCATGGAGGATGGTTATAAGCGGTGGTTCAACCACAAAAGATGGCTAAATCCCACTCATGAAGAGCGTATGAAGGAAGTGATTAAAATTTTGATGCTGAATAATCTGCAATCTCAGATAGCAATTAGGTTAGTCAATTCATGTGATCCCAAAGAAAGGTGGAACAATGGTGGTGGTCAATGAAAACAATGAATTGATCCCAGCAAGGACCATCACGGGGTGGAGAGTTTGTATCGACTACGAAAGACTAAATGAAGCAACGAGAAGGGATCAATTCCTACTCTCCCCTTCATTGACCAGATGCTTGAAAGGTTAGCCGGATATGAGTACTATTGTTTCTTGGATGGTTACTCCGGCTATAATCAGATTGTAGTGGATCCTCAAAGACCCAGAGAAGACGGCCTTCACTTGTCCCTAGAGTCTTTGCCTATAGGAGGATGCCCTTTTGGATTGTGCAAACGCCCCTGCTACTTTCAAGGTGCATGCTTTCTATTTTCTCGGACATGGTGGAGAAATGCATTGGGGTGTTCATGGATGACTTCTCGGTCTTGGGACCTCATATGACAACTGCCTGAAGAACTTGACTTTGGTGCTTAAAGGTGCCAAGAGACTAACCTTGTGCTCAATTGGGAGAAATGCCACTTCATGGTCAAGGAAGGTATAGTCTTGGGGCACAAAATCTCCCAAAAAGGGGATTGAGGTCGATAAAGGCGAAGATTGAGTTAATTGAGAAGCTTCCCCCACCAACCAATGTAAAGGGGTGAGGAGTTTTTGGAGCATGCGGGTCCTACTGGAGATTCATCAAGGACTTCTCCAAAATCGCAAGGTCGCTTTGCACTTCTTGTGAAGGATGTATCCTTTGATTTCAATGCTTCTTGTTTAAATGCCTTCACTATTTTGAAAAATATGCTTGTCACCGCACCCATAATCACTGCACTAGTTGGAATTTGCCTTTTTAAATCATGTGTGATGCTAGTGATTATGCGGTGGGGGCTGTTTTTAAAGGACAAAGGGTGGGAAAAATTAGCTCATGTCATTTACTATGCAAGTAAAGTTTTGAATAGGCACAAGCTAATATTCCACCACTGAAAGAACTACTTGTTGTGGTGTTTGCTTTGGATAAGTTTAGATCCTACGTTGTGGGGTCTAAGATTGTTGTTTTCACACTGGTCATGCGGCCATAAAACACTTGATGGCAAAACAAGAGGCCAAACCTAGATTAATTCGGTGGATTCTTCTTTTGCGGGGAATTTGACAAGAGATTAAGGACGAGGAAGGGATCAGAGAATGGTGTGGCGGACCACTTATCTAGGCTAGTCAATCCAAGCACGAAGGAGAGTTGTTAGACATCAAGGAAAATTTCCGATGAAAAGTTTGCACTTATTGAAAATTCCCCTCCTTGGTTCAGCGGACATGGCCAACTTCAAATCTTCAAATGTGGTTCCGTAAGGTTGGACTAGTCAACAAAGGAAGAAGTTCTTCTCGGATGCAAAGTACTATATGTGGGAGGACCCATATCTTTTCAAGTAATGCTCGGGCGGGATCCTAAAGAGTGCATTCCCGTGACCGGATCGGAAACGTGTTGTGGCATTGTCATAGCTCGGTTATAGTGGGCACAAATATGGGGAAAGAAGACCATAAAAAAATTCTCCAAAGCGGGTTTTATTGGCCAACGCTTTCAAGGATGCCCATACCTTTGTTGAAGCGTGATCGGTGCCAAAGAGTTAGCAATATCTCAAGCGACATGAACTTCCCTTGAATTGCATGCTTGAAGTAGAGCTCTTTGATGTGTGGGGGATAGATTTCATTGGACCATTCCCACCCTCTTTCTCTTACCAATACATTCCAGGTGGTGTGGACTATGTGTCGAGTGGGTAGAGGCAATCCAGGCAACTACGGATGATGTGCGGTAGTCATGGAATTCCTAAGGCGCAATATCTTCTCGAGGTTTTGGGTCCCTAGAGTTTGATTAGTGATGGGGGATCCCACTTTGCAACAATCGATTCCACAAGCTTCTTGAGAAGTATGGGTCAAGCATAAATCGCTACTCCTTATCATCCCCAAACAAATGGGCAGCGGAGGTATCAAACCGTGAGTTAGCGTATCATTGAAAAAACTGTCGACTCCTCACGGAAGGATTGGTCAAAAAAGTTGGATGATGCTTTATGGGCTTATAGGACGCTTTCAAGAGAAGTCTTATTGGGCAATTGAGAACTCAACTTTGACGACTTGGCCGGTGAGAAGAGGCTTTTGGATACGAATGAGTTGTCGAGATCAGCATGTGGCTTATGAAAATGCAAGAATCTATAGGGAGAGGACAAAGGCATGGCATGACAAGCACATCTTGCCTAGAAGGTTTGAGCCAGAACAAATGGTACTCCTTTATAATTCAAGGTTGATCTTTCTCCGGAAAGCTGAAATCGAGGTAATGGGACCCTTCAAGATCCTCAAGTCTTCCCACACAGAGCGGTGGAATTAGAAGGGGCCTCCGTCAACTTCAAGGTGAGCGGGCAAAGGCTAAAGCATTATCATGGAAATCGGTCCCAATTGGCAAGAAGTGTTTTTTTGGATTAACCCTGCGGGGTGACTTCAGTCGGAGCTCGGGACGAACGAAGCGTTACTTGGGAGGCAACCCAAGCTAGGTATCCTTTGGTTTTAGTTTGTCATTTTCATTTATATTATTATTAAAAAAAAAGCGATTCGCCACGCGAATCCCGATGTCCACGGAGCAGAAGCCCTGAATCTGGAGGCTTGCTCACGTTTTCGTCTCATCGCTCGCGAGCTGCTTCGCCTCGTGATCCCGGGCATCATCATCTGTTGGAATTCCAGATTCGCCTCACGAGATACTACTAGCCCGCTATTACGAAAGTGTGAAAACAATTTTCCATATTCGCCTCGTGAGTTGTCTCTCGTCTCGCGAATCTCACTTAAGGTTTTAATTTGCGGGGAGTTCTTCCAGGATGCTATGCAGAAGGGCAAGTGAGACCAATTGGATGAGGAGGCAACCATGGAACTTGATCGAGGAGTACCTCTCCTTTCCTCGCTCTTGTTTTTGTTTTTGTTTTTGTTTTTTTGTTTTGTTTTTGTTTTTTCACTCTTGAATAATTTGAAAGATCAAGGTTTGTGTATGAGATGTGTGTCGGCAAGCTTGTTGGATTTTAATTAAATTGAGCATAGATTGATTGCATGAGTTATTTTGACCATTGATGATTTCCCTGGGTTCTGAAAATAGAAAATTTGATCCCGATGAGAAAAATTGAAACGGAACTTTGAGAATTTTATTGTGATTACTTGATTTATGATAAGTTTGGGGGTGAGGGGGTGCACACTCACGGAATTGTATCTCGGTCAAACAATTTGCAAAAAAATGTCGGGGTAAGGATTTGAGCCTCCAACTTTGTTTTTGATTGTGTGAATCAGCATTAAGTTGCACTTTCCGGTTGCTTGAATCACTTCATGGTTTGCATGTTTATGTGTTGTATCAAATGATTTAGGCAAATTTTCTTTGAATAACTACTTGGCCTAAAGAGAACCATCCGCAATGCATGTTCCTAGTTAGCCACATTGAGCCTAATTAGCCTATTGTTTCTTGATGACCCTATATTATAAGCCAAAATGAAAAACCATGTTAACTTAATCTTAGGATTAGGAGAGCATGGAAGCTTAGCAAGAGAAAGGTTGTGAGAAACTAAGTTTGGGGTGGCTACAAGGTGATATGTCATCTTGGGTTGAGAAAAGAAAAATAAAGGTTGAAAAAAATTGCCAAAGGAAAAGGGCAAACAAAAGATTAGCAAGGAAAAGGTTTGTAGTCACCCAAAGCAAAAAGAAAAAAATGGAAAAATAAAGTTGAGTGGAAAATGTGCCAAATGCTCATACTCTCTTAGTTCTAGGGACTCGAAGCCTAGTATCCTTAAATATCATACCTTCGACGAGGCCCCATTACAACCTTTAAAAGGCCTTCGATGTTGCATACATGTTTTCGTGGGAACTATTTTTGAGATGAAAATCAAATCCATGGGAGGTGCTCTTGATATGTGAAATTGGTGAAAAGTTGATAGCCTAGGCGAATTTGAGCGAATGAGTGAAATTTTACATACCTTGTGAGGAAGGCAATTGTTTGAAATTGGTGATATTCCTTTTGTGTGTAACTACGATCCTCGACTTAGATTAATGCTTGCATGAATGATAAGTTCTCAATTTGTTTAAAGTAAATGAATGTGGGGATTCGTTGATGTGGGAAATCATTTTAGAAAAACTGTTTTGTTAAGATTGCATGAAATTTGTGTGAAATCGATTGACTCCCTTAAGTTTGCCAAGTCTTGAGTCCGTTTTGAGTTGTATCTTGCTTGGGGACAAGCAAGGTTTAGGGTTTAGGGTGTTTTGATAAGCCTCTGGCTTATCTAGTTTTATAACTAGATGGACGGTGGTTTTAAGTGCTAATTATTCGAGTTCAATCTCGTTTTCGCCCAGAATTTGGCCTTGTTTTGTCCTAAGTAGACTTTTACTCGTTCTAGGCATTTTTAGTAGTTTTTAGTCTATTTTGAATAGAGTTACGCTTCTTGTGTCTTTTATTGTTTCAGGTTAGAAGTGAAGCTCAGGAGTCAAGAAAGTCAAGAAATAGTGGAAATTGCCATTACGGAGATGCTCGCCTGCAGTGGATGCTCACCTGCTGAGTCCGAAGATCAGCTAAGCGGCAACGTCATCAGTCTGTCTCGCCCACGAGAAATATTCTGCCTCGTGAATCATGAAGACCTAGCGTAGAGACCATCACGGCCTAAGCGTGATGAAGATCACGGCTGTGACAGATTAAGGTTTGAAGTCTCACCCGCGAGAGGCTCGCCACCGCGAGTTTGAAGACCACTGGAAGCCGAGACCATCACGGCCTAGCTGGTGATGAAGATCACGGCTGTGAGATTGAAGTTGGAAGACTCGCCAGCGAATACACTCTCGCCTCGCGAGAATCCAAATTGAAAAGCACGCCAAAACTAGTGTTAGCCTCATGAAAGCTTTCTCCAGCGGCGGTAAGAACCAAAATCCTTATTTACAAGTTGTTTGGTCGGAATCGGAGGCTAGTTGTTAACCACTTGTTTTGGAGATGAGTTTTGTCCGAATCCTGGTTATTCCGAGCTGCGTCTCCTCTTTGATTTTCTTATTTACTATGGTGATTAAGGTCGATTGTTTGTGCGTTGTTGCGGGCATGAGGAACTAATCCCCTTGTCAAAGGATCAATGAAGCCACCAGCGCGGTATAGTGTTCATATGATGTATATCTCTCTCCTTTCATTCAATTCTTGTTTTCCAGTTCTGATTTCATTGTGTCGATTATATGCTTGCGTGATCGAGCTAGTTAAACGTGTTGAGGCTGATCGGCGATTCACGTTTTAGAACAATTGGGATCATCGATCGAATGTTGCGAGTGAATAGGAGATCGGTGCAACCATATAGGGAACAAGATTTAATAGAATTGAGGATTAGGGTTATGAGACCTGTAAGTGATTAACTGAAATCGTTGAATACGTCTATTGAGCACGACAGGTGAATTTAGGAGAAATTGGGGGTCCGGTTGACATTAGAATTGAACCTGGGGAGGAGATCATCATCATTTGGGTACTATACATGATTGGGTAGGTGGATTTGAGACCTTAGATGCTTTTAATTCAGATTTCAATACCATATTCTTAATTGATTTGTTAACTAGATTGCGATCCTATTTTCTTTCCAATCTCAACCACTTTCTATGACTCGACCAAGCGCTCGAGCTTCTCACAAATTAGTTGAATTGGTAGCCCAATCCTTGTGTTCGACTTCGGTAAATTCTTACCATGTTTTTATTACTTACGTGACCGGTACACTTGGGTGACTCATCAAGTTTTTCACGCAAGCATATAATCGACACAATGAAATCAGAGGTGGAAAACAAGAATTGAATGAAAAGAGAGAAGATACATCACATGAACACTATCATGCATGGGTGGCTTCATTGATCCCTTAGACAAGGGGATTAGTTCCTCATACCCGTAACAATGCCAAACAATCGACCTTAATCACCATAGTAAATAAGAAAATCAAAGAGGAGACGCAGCTCAGAATATAAGGATTCGCACAAACGATCTCCAAAACAAGTGGTTAACAACTAGCCTCCGATTCGATCAAAACAGCCTATAAATAAGGATTACGGTTCTCGGCCGCTCGTGGGGCGAACAAGCTTTCGCGAGGCGAACATTAGTTTTAGCGGCTTTCAATTTAGTTCTCGCGGCGAGAGTGTATTCGCGGGCGGTCTTCTAACTTCAATCTGTCCCGGTCGTGATCATCACGGCTAGGCGTGATGGTCTCTCTCTTCCGGGGTCTTCAAACTCTCGCGAGGCTAGCTGCCTCTCGTGGGACGAGACTTCAAACCTTAATCTCTCCAGACGTGACCTTCATCGCGGCTAGGCGCGTGATGGTCTCTGTCTTGCAGTCTTCTGATTGCGGCGGGAATCTTCTGCGGGCGAGACAAATTGATGGCGTTGTTGCTTAGCGATCTTCAAACTCGCGGGCGAGCATCCACTCAGCGACATCTCAGTAATGGCAATTTCCGCAGTTTCTTGACTTTTCTGACTCAGGAGCTTCATTCTAACTCCTGAAACAATAAAAAGACACGAGCGTAACTCTATTCAAAATAGACTAAAAACTACTAAAAATGCCTAGAGGGAGTAAAAGTCTACTTAGGAACAAAACAAGGCCCGAGTTGAGCGGAGATTGAACTCGAATAATTAGCACGGAAACCACCGTCCGTCTAAATAAATTAGATAAGCCGAGGATTATCGAGTGTTCTTAGCGGGGCCATAACTGAAAATCAGAAAATCCCAATACAAGTCATAAATCAGTATCTAGACAAGGTCATGAGCATGGCGTCTACCACCACTACAAGTTATAGGAGACGGTTAGTGCACGTGTGTGGGCATGACTGCTTGAATTCCACAAAGCATGAACAAGCGAAGAGTGAAGTCAAGTGAGATGTTACTTACCTTGTAGAGATGAAGGAGTGCGAATGCGTAGGTGAGAGTGGTGAGTGAGAGAGAGTGAAATGAGAGGGAATCCACGCGAGAAGGGAAGAACAATGAAGGGTCGCAAAATGCTTGCGATCCGCTCAGCGAGGTGATATAATTTTCAGCTTTCGTGAGGCGAGAGACCTCTCGCGAGCGAATTTTAAATTTCCGCCCAAATTGAAAACCCTAATTGCAAATTCGCGAGGCGAATCATCACTTGTTGGGAATTTGCGTGTAAAACAAAAATAAAACCTTGAGCGGAAAAATTCCCATCGAAGGATCCATGCGAATGGTCATGATTCATGATTAGAAAGTTTACCTCTTGAGCGATGGCTGTTGGTTGAAATTGTCTATCACGAACACGAAGAGCGGTGTCTCGGGGGTATCCACGAGCGGACTCCGTGAACGTCCAACGTCACGAACTTTGGGCGTCTCTGTCTTGCGGGCAGCTTCAAAGCAGGAAGCTTCTTGTTCCCTCTTTTTCTGCGTGCGGCTGGGGTATCAACCTTTTATTCCACAACAACTTAAGTGTTCTACTTATAGTAGCGCCTCCTTAAGTGAGTTAGTGAGCAAGACTTGACCTAAGCCCTGTACTGTGCATAGGCCCATAGGAAAGTCAACTCTCCTTTTAATGCTTAATCCGCTCTTATGTGTGTGACCCTATAGGTTCCCAAAGCGTTAGTAGTAACATTAAATCCCATTTAATATTACAAACGTTGAGCGGTATCTAGCAATACATCAACTGCTACCTAAGTAGTGAGAAAGTCAATGATTTGTCGAAACCTTTCTGTGACACATATTCATGTGCATTATTATCCCTTTGTCCATATGTCTATATTGAACACAAGGCATAGAATGTGTCACCCTTGTATGGTTCAATATCATGTTCCCTGATACCTGAGTAGACTTAACAACAAATGAGGTCATATCTCATATTGACTCATTTCAGCATGGCCATGCATTTTACAGTCTCACTCTATCAGGGGGCCCACAGATATTACTCCTGTCATGTATGAGGGACAAATTCCATCTAGGTCACTCACATCCCTCTGCATGGCTCGTGGTATGCCCAATGACCGTCTTTATAATCATCCTATTACAGATGATGTTTGACGATATTAAAGCGCACGACTCCTCATGTAGGGATCATAGTGATTTCAGGTCGAAGGATTGCATACACCATTGTCACTATGAGAACTACTTATGACACTCACATAACGCTCCATGTAGTGTTCTCATGGCGGGTCAATCCAGTACATCATTACCTTAATGTGTGCCTATGTGGCAACTCGATATCTCATATCTATGACCCGTGAGATGTGGTCATCAGTCTGCACACATAATAGTCTCAATTGTATTGTTATTGTCCTTATTAATAAAATACTTGACTACGGATATTTAAGAATAGGATTTCATTGTTCAATAGTGTCTCACGATCAAGTCATATACTTGATATTCTATTAAACTGAAATTTCCATTCAAAGGACTTTATTATGTTTAAACAAGTAACACAATAAACTGGAATGCCTCATATCATATATATATATAATAGCAAAATAAAAATGTAAGTCTAAAGAAGTACATTGGCCTCTAGGGCTTACACCAACAATCTCCCACTAGCACTAGAGCCAATCAGGCATAAATCTAATGCCCATCGATCTAGTGTGACCTTCATGCTTCTGTTAAGCAAGAGGTTTCGTAAGTGGGTCAAGCAACGTTGTCAAGCGTTGGTACTGCGATATTTTCACATCTCCTCTATCGATAATCTCTCGAATGAGATGGAAGCGCCTAAGTATATGCTTGGATCGCTGATGAGATCTAGGTTCCTTAGCTTGTGCAATGGCCCCATTGTTATCACAATAGAGATCAATGGGGTCCACAATACTAGGAACCGTACCAAGCTCAGTAATGAACTTCCTGATCCAAACAGCCTCCTTTGCTGCATTGGAGGCGGCAATATACTCAGCCTCTGTAGTAGAATCGGCAACTGTCTCCTGCTTTGAACTCTTCCAGCTCACAGTCCCGCATATTCAGTAACACATAACCAGATTGCGATCCGGAATCATCCTTATCGGTCTAGAAGCTAGCATCGGTGTAACCTATTACAAGCAAGCTCTTCCTGCGCCTCCATATACCAAGAATGAATCCTTAGTTCTTCTCAAGTACTTAAGGATGTTCTTGACAACAGAACCCGTGACTTTCACCGGGATCAGACTGGTACCTTCTCGTTATGCTTAAAGCATACGATACATCTGGTCGAGTACATAACATGGCATACATGATAGATCCAATTGTGGATGCATATGGAATCTTACTCATGTGATCCCTATCCTCTTGAATGGAAGGGGATTGTGCCTTTGATAGGCATATACCATGTGACATAGGCAATAGTCCTTTCTTGGATTCATGCATGTTAAAGCATCTCAACACTTTGTCTATGTATGTACTCTGACTTAGGCCAAGCAATTTCAGCGATCTATCCCTATAGATCCTGATCCCCAATACATAGGTAGCTTCACCCAAATCTTTCATAGAGAAGCAATTCCCTAACCATGTCTTTACATTTTGTAGTGTAGGGATGTCATTTCCAATGAGTAATATGTCATCTACATATAACACCAGAAAAACAACAATGCTCCCACTAACCTTCTTGTAGACACAAGGTTCATCTTCATTTTTGATGAATCCGTATTGTCTTACGACATCATCAAAACGAAGGTTCCAACTTACTGGAAGCTTGCTTCAATCCATAGATTGATCGGCTGCACTTTACATACCTTTATAGGCATCCTCTGAAATGTCAAAGCCTTCAGGTTGTGTCATGTACACATCCTCAAGAAGTTTTCCATTAAGGAAGGCAGTTTTGACATCCATCTGCCATATCTCATAATCATGGTATGCAGTGATAACAAGTAAGATCCGGACGGATTTAAGCATCGCAACAGGTGAAAAGGTCTCATCATAGTCGACACCATGAATTTGCTTGAAACCCTTGGCCACCAATCGTGCCTTAAAGGTATGTACCTTACCATCCATGTCAGTTTTATTTTTGAAAACCCACTTGCACCCTATAGGTTTTACCCCTTCAGGTGGCTCTACCAAGGTCCATACCTGGTTGGTGTACATGGAATCCATCTCAGATTTCATGGCCTCGAAGCCACTTCTCGATTCTAGGCCGTGATGGCCTCCCGGTAGGTCACGGGCTCATCTTGATCCATGAGCAATACATCACCTTGTGGAGTCATGAGAAATCCATATCTCTCAGTGGGCGACGTATCCTGTTAGACCTACGCTTGGTCTTGTGCTCTTTGAGCGGTTGTTCCTCCACAAGATTCCGTGAAGGTTTCTCCCTGTTCCACCAATGGTAGGTCACTACTCTGTGATTGTTGAATTTCTTCAAGTTCTATCTTCCTCCCATTGGTTCCTATGGAGATAAACTCCTTTTCTAGGAATACACACTATCAGTGCGACAAACACTTTGTCTTCGGAGGGATTATAGAATTGGTATCCCTTGGTTTCTTTGGGATACCCCACAAAAGCATTTATCAGATTTGGGATCAAGCTTATTAGAAACTTGACGTTTTACATATGCTTCTACAACCCCAAATCTTCATAAAAGATATCTGGGTCATCTACCGATCCATATCTCATATGGTGTCTTTTCTACCGTTTTGGATGGAACACGGTTAAGTGTAAAAGCTGTTGTTAATAGAGCATGTCCCCATAAAGAGTTTGGAAGGTTTGCATGACTCATCATGGACCGAACCATGTCCAACAAGGTTCGATTTATCCTCTCGTAAACACCATTCCATTGTGGTTTTCCAGGTGGGAGTGAGTTGAGATAAAATCTCACACTCTCTCGTATGATCATCAAACTCTAGGCTCAAATATTCACCACCTCGATCTGATTGAAGAGCTTTAATATTTTTACCAAGTTGGTTTTGTACCTCATTTTTGAATTCCTTGAACTTTTCAAAGGATTCGATTTATGTTTCATAAGATACACAAATCCATATCTACTGAAATCATCGATAAATGTGATGAAGTACGAAAACCACCTCTAGCTAATGTGTTTAGGGGTCCGCATACATCGCTATGTATAAGACCCAAAAGATCGTTGGCTCTTTCACCTTTGCCGTGAATGGAGCTTTAGTCATCTTTCCCAATAAACAAGACTCACATATCTCATATGATTCATAATCAAATGAGTCCAAGAGTCCATCTTTATGGAGCTTAAATGCGCTTCTCATTTATATGGCCTAAACGACAATGCCAAAGATAAGACGGGTTCAACTCATTTGGTTTGAACCTCTTAGTATTTATGTTATAGATGGGCATTTCAAGATCAAGGACATAAAGTCCATTACTCATGTGTGCACTAGCATAGAAAATATCATCCAAATAAATAGAACAACTTTTGTTCTTTATTATAAAAGAAAAACCAATCTTGTCCAAACAAGAAACGGAAATGATATTCCTGCTAATTGCAGTACAAAATAACAGTTCTCTAATCAATAGTAAGCCCGAGTGGGCAAAGTCAATACATAAGTCCCTGCAAATAAAGCGGCAACCTTTGCTCCATTTCCGACTGTAGATCGACTTCGCCTTTGTCAATGGTCTACTCCTGTCTAGGTCCTGCACATTTGTACAAATGTGAGAACCACATCCAAGATCTAATACCCATGATGCAGAAGTAGATAAATTGACTTCTATAACAAACATACTGAGCGGAAGTCTCACTTCCCTTCTTCTTCTTGATCTCTTCCCGGGTATTTTGGGCGGTTCCTCTTCCAATGTCCTATCCGACCACAAGTGGAAGCAATTGCCTTCCTTAGCCACACCACCCACGAGCTTCAAACCGGAAATCTTGGGTTTGATCTTGTTGATGGCCTTGCCCTTGCCCTTGCCCTTTTGTTTGTTCTTGGGCTTCTTGGGCTGCTTCTTGCTATTTCGCACTGGACCATCAAAATGGCCTTCCCTTTCCTTTGTTAATATTTTGTTCAGTAGTTCTCAACATGCTCAACAATTCGCAAAGGTTTGTCAAGATCATTCATATTGAAGTTCATGACAAATCGACTATAGCTCTCAGGCAAAGATTGCAGAATCAAGTCGGTGGCCAACTCTTGGCCTAAAGGAAATCCCAGTATCTCGAGATTCTCAATGTACCCGATCATCAGTAGTACATGAGGACTCACAGGGCTCCCTTATGCCAATTAACACGGAAAAGTGGCTCGGAAACTTCGAATCGCTCATGCCTTGCTTGCTCTTGGTAGAGCAGCTTGAGGTGTACGATCATATCGTACGCCTCCATGGTCTCATGTTGCTTTTGCAGCTCAGGAGGTCATGGTAGCAAGCATAAGACAGCCGACGTCTAAGGCGTCATCCTCGATGCTTCTTATAAGCATCTCTGTCGACCCTAAGGAGCGCTTGAAGCGGTGGCTCCTCGAGAATAGGCTCCTCAAGAACATACAGCTTTTTCTCATGTTTGAGGACAATCCTCAAGTTTCTGCCAGTCACCCGGAAAATTGCGTTCCGCATAGTTTGTCCTTCTCAAGGACGGATCGCAATGACAGGTTACTTGATGTGTTTGATGCCATGGTAATCTACAGAGATAAATATGCAAAATATAAGTATCATGCCATGAATTTATTTAATTAGGTCTTTAATTAAATACGCCTCCCACTATTTTACTCAAAACAATGACCCTCATCATTGATTCGGAAAATCCCGTTGGAAGATTTTCTAGTGGGCCAAGATCCATATTTCACCTAGCTTTAAGTCAGCTTTGGCTGATCACTTAAAAATCGGTTATTTAGGTAGGAAACACTTTCCGATTGCATCTCATGCAACTCTTGGACAGTTGGGTGAATAACTCTTATTCTAATCCATCACATGGACTAAAGCCCAACTTATGAGCCTCTAAGCCTTTCAATCCTCTTGAAGTTGGCTTAGTTAAGTCAGACCCAATGGATAGCAGTTGAACATTACATTTGTCCCATCGCGCCTTACTATTATAGATAAAGGTACCCCGCTTTGGCGGACCCACACTTAATCGATCATAGTCTTGACGAGTGCCATGCATCGGAAGGTCTTTAAGTGTGACTTAATATTTCCTTTTGAGGGATTTGTTTAAAGTTTGATCTCATCATTTGTTAAACTCTTTAACTTATTATTTACATATATGCATCTCATACATATATTAGTTAAACTCTTTTAACATACTATATACATACATGCATCTCATACATATATATGGCAAATAAATGTGATATGGTTATGGCCCCTAACGCATTGATTCTCCCAAGCCAATGAGAGAATCTAAACTAAAACCTAGGAGAGTCCAAGCTTCTCCAAGCAAGATTTCCCACGTGATAACGTCTTCTTGTCTCCATCATTACATTACATAAACAGAAACCTCATTTTCATATGAGGGGAGTGAGATGAGAAAAGAAGATACATATGGAATATAAGAGAAAGGCACGGCACGCAGGCCGTATTTCAAAATATAAACCAAAAGATAAAAGGACTAAGGCCATAACCATTCACCATACATCACCAAATAAATAGTAACAACCAATAATAATACACAATTATTATTATTATTAATTTCATTAATTAGAGATTTCAAAATCTGAATTTTGAAAACGTAACATATATATAACAAATCACATTTATTATAATTGATGTTACTATAAATCACATTTATTACAATTGTTGTTACTACAAATCACATTTATTGTAATTGATATAAATCACATTTATATAAATCACATTTATTGTAACAAATCACATTTATTGTAATTGATATAAATCACATTTATATAAATCACATTTATTGTAACAAATCACATTTATTGTAACATAAATCACATTTATTGTAATTGATATAATTATTAAATGGTGACATAAAATTTTCAAAATTTGAATTTCGAAATTACTCACGTTGCAAGGAACGGCGGCTACGGTTTCAACACTTGGAACCTCAGCCGCAACAACATGAACTTTTCATGTCTGAAACCCCTTAACGCCGCCAACACAGAACTGAAAACAATCATGTTTAACATCAACATTTGACGCCATCGTAGAACATAATAAGGATTCAGAACCAACATACATATCGCATACATACACAAACATGCAATAGACGTATATATCATATACATACGAAAATCACAGAAACAAGGTTTCGCAAACCAGATGCAAACGATTTTCAAAAACAATTTTCAGAAAAACGATTCACATTATAAACATGTTATCATACATAACAGATAAACCTCGAATGTGAATCATGGTTTCGCAAGCGCTCTCGATACCATCGTTGGGAATTTACGTATAAAACAAAATAAAACGCAGCGGAAAAATTCCCATCGAAGGATCCATGCGAATGGTCATGATTCATGATTAGAAAGTTTACCTCTTGAAGCGATGGCTGTTGGTTGAAATTCGTCTATCACGTAACACCGCATTTAACGGTGTCTCCAGAGGTATCCACACGGCGGACTCAGTGAACGCCCAACGCCACGAACACTCAAGCGTCTCTGTCTTGCAGTGCTAGCTTCAAAACCGAGGCTTACTGTTCACTCTTACTCTCTCTGTGCGGCTAGGGTATCAACCTTTTTGCACAACAACTTAAGTGTTCTACTTATAGTAGCGCCTCCTTAAGTGAGTTAGTGAGCAGCACTTGACCTAAGCCCATGTACTATGCGCTAGGCCCAATAGGAAAGTCCAACTCTCCTTTTAATGCTTCTTTTAATCCGCTCTTATGTGTGCGACCCTATAGGTTCCCAAAACGTTAGTAGTAACATTAAATCCCATTTAATATTACAAACAAGTGAGCGGTATCTAGCAATACATCACTGCTACCTAAGTAGTGAGAAAGTCAATGATTTGACGAAACCTTTCTGTGACAAATATTCATGTGCATTATTATCCCTTTGTCCATATATCTATATTGAACACAAGGCATAGAATGTGTCACCCTTGTATGGTTCAATATCATGTTCCCTGATACCCGAGTAGACTTAACAACAAATGAGGTCAATATCTCATATTGACTCATTTCAGCATGGCCATGCATTTTACAGTCTCACTCTATCAGGGGCCCCACAGATATTACTCCTGTCATGTAGGAGGGACAAATTCCATCTAGGTCACTCACATCCCTCTGCATGGCTCGTGGTATGCCCAATGACCGTCTTTATAATCATCCTATTACAGATGACGTTTGACGATATTAAAGCACACGACTCCTCATGTAGGGATCGTAGTGATTTCAGGTCGAAGGATTGCATACACCATTGTCACTATGAGAACTACTTATGACACTCACATAACGCTCCATGTAGTGTTCTCATGGCGGGTCAATCCAGTACATCATTACCTTAATGTGTACCTATGTGGCAACTCGATATCTCATATCTATGACCCGTGAGATGTGGTCATCAGTCTGCACACATAATAGTCTCAATTGTATTATTATTGTCCTTATTAATAAAATACATAACTACGGATATTTAAGAATAGGATTTCATTGTTCAATAGTGTCTCACGATCAAGTCATATACTTGATATTCTATTAAACTGAAATTTCCATTCTAAGGACTTTATTATGTTTAAACAAGTAACACAATAAACTGGAATGCCTCATATCATATATATATATATATAATAGCAAGATACAAATGTAAGTCTAAAGAAATACATTGGCCTCTAGGGCTTACACCAACATCACTCGCGAGGCGAATCTGGAAAAATTGTTCTTCACACTTTCCAGAATCGCGAGGCGAGTAATGGCTCGCGAGGCGAATCTGGAATTCCAACAGCTGATGATGCCCAGATTCGCGAGGCAAAAATGGCTCTCGCGACGCGAGACAGAAGCATGAGCAAGCCTCTGAGATTATGGGCTTCTGTCTCACGAGGCCACTGTGGATTCGCGGGGCGAATTTGGTTTATTTTTTATGTTTTCATTTTCATTTTTTTTAAATTCAGAAGAGAAAATGACAGAACTTAAAAGATAAAGGATATGTAGCTTGGGTTGCCTCCCAAGTAGTGCTTGTTTAACGTCCCGAGCCTGACTCAAGTCACCCCTAAGGGTTAATCCAGAAGAAGAACTTGCTTGCCATTTGGGATTGGTTCCCCATGGTAATGCTTTAGCCTTTGCCCATTTACCTTGAAATTACCAGAGGCCCCTTCTAATTCTACTGCTCCGTGTGGAAAAACATGGAGGACCTTGAATGGTCCCAACCACCTTGATTTTAGCTTCCCAGGAAAGAGTCTCAACCTTGAATTATAAAGAAGTACCATTTGTCCTGGCTCAAACCTCCTAGGAAAGATATGCTTGTCATGCCATGCCTTAGTCCGCTCTTTGTAGATTCTTGCATTTTCATATGCTTGCATGCAGATCTCGGACAACTCATTTAAGTCCAAAAGCCTTTTTTCACCGGCCTTCGTCAAATCAAAGTTGAGTTCTCGAATTGCCCAATAAGACTTTTGCTCCAATTCCATCGGCAAGTGGCATGCCTTTCCAAACACCAAGTTGTAAGGAGACCTTCCAATTGGAGTCTTGAAGGCGGTCCTATAAGCCCATAAAGCATCATCTAATCTTTTTGACCAATCCTTCCGTGAGGAGTTGACGGTTTTCTCAAGAATGCGCTTCAACTCACGGTTGGATACCTCCGCTTGCCCATTTGTTTGGGGATGATAGGGAGTAGAGACTCTATGCTTGACCCCATACTTCTCAAGAAGCTTGTGCATTTGATTGTTGCAAAAGTGGGATCCCCCATCACTAATCAACACTCTAGGGACCCCAAACCTCGAGAAGATATTGTTCCTTAGGAATTCCATGACTACCCGTGCATCATCCGAAGTTGTTGGGATTGCTTCTACCCACTTTGACACGTAGTCCACTGCCACCAAAATGTATTGATAGGAGAAAGATGGTGGGAATGGTCCCATGAAATCTATCCCCCACACATCAAATAGCTCTACTTCAAGCATGCAATTCAAGGGGAGTTCATGCCGCTTAGAGATGTTGCCTACTTTTTGGCAACGATCATAGTTCTCAACAAAGGTGTGGGCATCCTTGACGAGCGTTGACCAATAAAACCCGCTTTGGAGGATTTTTTCTGCTATCTTCTTTCCCCCATAATGCCCACCATAATCCGAGCTATGACAATGCCACAACATGTTTCCGATCTGGTCATGGGGAATACACCTTCTTAGGATCCCATCCGGGCATTGCTTGAAAAGATAGGGGTCCTCCCACAAATAATACTTTGCATCCGAGAAGAACTTCTTCCTTTGTTGACTAGTCCAACCTTGTGGAACCACATTTGAAGATTTGAAGTTGGCCATGTTCGCGAACCAAGGAGAGAAATTTTCAATGAGTGCAAACAATTTTTCATCAGGAAATTCTTCCTTGATGTCTAACAATTCCTCCTCGGTGTCGGGATTGACCAACCTAGATAAGTGGTCCGCCACACCATTGTCGGATCCCTTCCTGTCCTTAATCTCTAGATCAAATTCCTGCAAAAGAAGAATCCACCGAATTAATCTAGGTTTGGCCTCTTGTTTTGTCATCAAGTGTTTTATGGCTGCATGATCAGTGAAAACAACAATCTTAGACCCCACAATATTGGATCTAAACTTATCTAAAGCAAAAACCACATCAAGTAGTTCCTTTTCAGTGGTGGAATAATTAGCTTGTGCCTCATTCAAAACTTTACTTGCATAATAAATGACATGAGCTAACTTTTCCACCCTTTGTCCCAAAATAGTCCCCCACCGCATAATCACTAGCATCACACATGATTTCAAATGGTAAATTCCAATTAGGTGCAGTGATTATGGGTGCGGTGACAAGCATATTTTTCAAAATAGTGAAGGCATTTAAATAAGAAGCATTAAACTCAAAGGATACATCCTTCGCAAGAAGGTCACAAAGCGGCTTTGCGATTTTGGAGAAGTCCTTGATGAATCTCCGGTAGAACCCGGCATGACCCAAGAAACTCCTCACCCCCTTTACATTGGTTGGTGGGGGAAACTTCTCAATCAACTCAATTTTGGCTTTATCAACCTCAATCCCCCTTTGGGAGATTTTGTGCCCCAAGACTATACCTTCCTTGACCATGAAGTGGCATTTCTCCCAATTGAGCACAAGGTTAGTCTCTTGACACCTTTTAAGCACTAAAGTCAAGTTCTTCAAGCAATTGTCATATGAGGTCCCAAAGACCGAGAAGTCATCCATGAACACCTCAATGCATTTCTCCATCATGTCCGAGAAAATAGAAATCATGCACCTTTGGAAAGTAGCAGGAGCGTTGCACAATCCAAAGGGCATCCTCCTATAGGCAAAGACTCCATAGGGACAAGTGACGGCCGTCTTCTCTTGGTCTTGAGGATCCACCACAATTTGATTATAGCCGGAGTAACCATCTAAGAAACAATAGTACTCATATCTGGCTAACCTTTCAAGCATTTCATCAATGAAGGGAAGATGGAAGTGATCCTTCCTTGTTGCCTCATTTAGCCTTCTATAATCGATACATACCCTCCACCCCGTGATGGTCCTTGTTGGGATCAATTCATTGCTTTCATTGACCACCACGGTTGTGCGACCTTTCTTTGGGACCACATGAATTGGACTAACCCAATTGTTATCCGAGATTGGATAGATGATTCTGGCATCTAAAAGTTTAATCACTTCCTTACGCACGGCTTCTTTCATGATGGGATTTAACTGTCTTTGTGGTTGAACCACCGGCTTATAATCATCCTCCATCAAAATCTTATGCATGCATAAAGAAGGGCTTATACCTTTTAGGTCCGAAATCTTCCACCCAATGGCGGATTTGTGTTCCCTAAGAACTCTCAATAGCTTTTCTTCTTCATCCTTTTTCAAGGCATTGCTAATGATTACCGGATGTTGTCCCTTCTCCCCCAAGAATGCATACCTTAAGTGGGTTGGGAGTTGCTTCAACTCCGGTGCTTTGTTATCTTCTTCCATTCCTTCGTTGTTGAGCTTTTCCTTTTCACCTTCATCCTTTGGGAGACTCGGTAAGGCTTCCATGTTTTTTAAGCACTCAAGATAGTCCTCATCCCCCAAAGGGTCTTCTTCCTCACTATCATCATCATGGGATTTTACCAACACTTGTGCAAGTGAAGAACCATGGGCTTCTCTAGTGGTCTTTGCCTTGACAATTGAGTCCACCATATCCACTCGATACACATCCGACCTCTCAGCGGGGTGCTTCATTGCTTCAAAGACATTGAAGACTACATTCTCATCTTGCACCCGGAGGGTGAGTTTCCCACTGTGCACATCTATCAAAGCACGCCCGGTGGCGAAGAAGGGCCTACCCAATATGAGAGGGATCTCGGCG
>JAUPTC010000768.1:0-36638 GCA_030762895.1 Sophora flavescens | reverse complement strand
TTTAGCCGTAGTTAGCCGCTTTGGCTAGTCTTTGCAGACAGTAGTAGTTTTGTAGTTTATTTCTTTACTTTTGTGTTTAATTCTGTAATGGAGAACTAGTCTCCTAGATTAATCTACCTGTAATTGGTTTCCATTACCACACTTGAGGTTCTTGTATTCCCGTTTTGTATGCTTTTCTCTTTTCAATGCAATGCTATATGTTTCGTTTGTTATTTCAGAATGTATAGTGTTGTATTGATTCATTTCTTGATGCCATGTTCTTATACTTAATCGCGTTTGTTATTTCGCGCGTGTTCATTCATGTTCGCTTGTTCATGAGGGCTTAACCCCGCTTGTTATTTCTGAATAGGAACATACATCCGTAGTAGTGATTGCGTTGTTAATTGTTGCTACAACCGGGAGGGGATTAGAATCCGCTTAGGGTTTGGATTTATTTGAACCAATGATAGTGGGAAACCAAGAACAGTAGGTTAATCGTTCTTTAGTTTATTTGCTATTCTCTTTAACTGCTTTGTTTTCATTGTTTTGTTTCTTTATTTTATTTCAATCCAAACAACCCCCCAAAATTAATTTTCTGTTAATAATAACAACGCCTAAGAGTCCTTGAGAGACGACATCCGAGTTGTCGCTTCCCTATCTACATTATTTTTGTAAACGCTTGTTCTTTTTGGCGCGTGGCGACAGCGCGACCAAGGCCCACTGATTAATGTTTAAAATGTTAATATGCCAAGGTGTTGTATGTATCATGCGTATGGTTGTTGTATGATATATCCATTTGCCGGTATCTATCTCTTACAGTTATATCAGGTCTCTTCAGGTTTTGCTGTAGTACCTTGGTACCCTAGTACCGATGTTGCAGAGGAGTCTTTCTAAGTCACTTGAAGACCTAGTGTCAGAGGTTGGGAAAGTATTCTGATTGGGGGTCTCTCTCCAATGCATATTTGATAGAATGACCAGCTTAGGAGTCTGAGTTGTGTTGTATATCTAAAGTTGTCGGTAAATGTAGTGTTATATACATCCATTTGTAGTTTAAACTTTTTCTTTCGAAAATGGAAACTTAGAGAGAGGTTGTATGTCATGGTAACTTTGTTACGAATGTGACTTTACGTTTTAAATGTATGTATTATGGATTTCAGAGTTATCCTTAAAGAAAAATTTTATTCCCCAGTTTTCTTACTTAAAAGAAAACAATTTTCCGAAAGCAACCAGCAAAATATCCCTTTAATTTAAATTTTGCATGTATTACATAGTAATACCCTGGGGGTGTTACATTTTTCATATTTTCCCAACTTTATTTTATAAAGTTATTTAGTGATATATATATATATATATATATAAATAAGGATTTTAAATATTTTATTTTTATAATGTAAACTATTTATTAAATATTTTTAAAATATTTATTACTGTTGGTTTTATATTAACTATTGGTCAATGTATTTAACGAATCATTTGTTTTAGTCTGAATGTTTATTTTCTTATTCGAAATTTAATTATAACTTTTGAAAGGATGATGTAAATGTATTATCTTTCTTTTTCAAATATTTGAAAGCGTATACATAGGTCAATTTTTGATCTTATTGTATATGGGTTGGAGCACTTCTTGTATTCGGTTTCAATATACTTTTCTTTGTAAAAAAAAAAAAGTGCATTGTAGGTGTGATAAAAACTAGTTTTTTTTTTCCAAAGAGGAACATTATTGGTTTTGGGATAGTTGGAGCTTTGTGGTAGCATGGGCAATAGACGTTTCCAGTTTCCACGAGCAGTAACCATTTTCAACTTGCGTCAAGTTGGTTTCCCGCTACAACAAATTCGTCCTTGGAATGTGCGTGACCAGTAATCATTCAATTGCCATGCATGTTAGATAGGGATGCATGGTGGCCTATTATGGAATCAATCAGGTGATACGCACAATTGGGACTCCTACCCCAATTACAAGGTTTTCCAGTAGCGATGAAATTGTAGACTCTTCCTCTGTAGAGATTCGGTCTACCCAAGTTGTTGCGGGTGATGGTGGAGTTTTGGCTCAGTTAATTACCCATTGTGCTGGGGCAGAGCCTAAACATCAGGGTGCTAAAGTAGGTCAAGCGTCGAGTGTTGGGTCTGCTAAAAACTATTTTCTGGGGTTGCCCCGTCAGAGCAGGCCGTGAACAGGCAACACCAGTGCAATAAGTGTTTTTTACGTCAGTTAAAATTGATTTTTTATGTCAGAATACTGACTGACGTAAATACAGCTGACGTTAATAGTTACTATTTTAACGTCAGTTGAGAACTGATGTTAAATATAACACTATTAACGTCAGTTCCTTAACAAAACCGACGTTAAAATAAAACTATTAACGCCGGTTCTTTAATACAACGGACGTTGATTTTGTTAAAACTAACGCCGCTTGTTATAAAGAACTCGACGTTAAAGTTTAATTTTAACGCCGCTTTAATAAACAACCGACGCTAATATAGTATCGTATATTTTATAAAATACTATTAACGCTCTTGTTTGATACAACCGACGCAATAAGTTTTTTTTTTTAAATTCAGTTTTAAAATATCACTCCTCACCTATCCCCGCATTCACCCCCAAAGAATACGTAATATCACACACATTACAGAATTGCAAAGGAAAATTGAACAATGGGGGACTTAAAACCAAAACCCATGTATATATATAAATAAATTTTAGTTCCAATGTCTAAAAAACAAAACTATCTAAGGATATATATATACATGTTATTAATTAGTTTCTAAAGTCCAACAAAAAAACTATTTATCTAAGTAGTGCGGAGGTATGTTGGCAATTCCTTTTTCAGCCGCATACTTGAAGAAGAATTCAGCGAAGCGCATCCTCAAGTCTCTTAACTCATCTTGTTCAATAGGCGATTGGTCGATAAATGCCTAGACACGTTAAAATAATAACAATAACATCAATGCAAGTCATCTTCAAAACTATAATATATAATTTAACAAGTTGTTTAAATATTACCTTCTTCCATCCTTCCGTAATAGATGCGAGACTATGTTCAAAGATATGAAGCATCACATAATAGCCGCACGACCAACCTGCCAAAGTTGAAATCGAGACTACCAACAAAATTAATTTCAACGCTCAGTTGAATATACACATAAATTAGTAATTATAATAATATTTATTTGATAAATAAACTACCATACCTTGAGGATGTTCCATGCAGGATTTTCTTTATCCTTAGAAGTCCTACTTCTCCCGTTGGCGCAACTTATGCTACTCGCCTTGAGCGCGCTATCATAAACAAATAATCATGTCGATCAATTAACAAACTCATTTATCATGTGCGTAATAAACTAAAAAAACAACTGATATTAAAACTTAAATTTAATTTAAGATTAGTTACTTACATATTTATAGCTTTCCACCACCTTCTGTGGCGGATCATGGGGAGAGAGTATAAGAATATGACAAGATGCCTAGACGGTGAAGTACCAACAACCGCCAATGGTCATTCATACAGTAGGGAGCCAGATATAATTCTTTCTCGGATTGTCTCCCAACACCTTCCCTATGTATTTACTCAATGCATCGCCAAAGAAAGAACATGGGCGTAAGGATTGACGTGATCTAAGAAACCGTGAACCGATGCAACGCCCTTATCAAGTCAAGACGATGGAGATACCTAAGATATGAAAAGGGTGTGGATGTTAATTACATAATATATATATTGAAATTAAAATAAATTATTAAATGGAAAAATACCAAAAATAAATAAGTTATAAAATTAAAATTAACTTACGTGGCACCGCAGACCGATGACATTGCCGTTCATCCAGACGCTATTTCGCAGCGCTCCCCGAGATCGCCACCAACGAAGGAAAATATCCTCTCTTGATTTGGGCGTGCCACCCATCCATCGTGCTCCAATGGACATTCAAAAATCTCATACGAATAATCCTCACCAAGTGAGAACAAACGAGTGATAGGTGACAAGCGCACCGACGCCGACTTGGCCTTCGCTTTAGGAAAATAAAATATATAAGTTTTTGATAATTAAAAAACACAAGTAATTATTTGACTATTTTAGACATTAATAATGAATAAATACCTTTGCTAATATTTTGAGCTCACGCCGCTTGGAGTCCAACTCAAGCTCACGCCTTTCATTTCCAACTCATGCTCATGGCGCTGGACTTCCAACTCCCGCCTCCCTAGTCGCTAACTCATCGTCCTCCACATGTGCCATACTAAAACTCTCTTTGTGCTCACATGTGAAGCGTTGGCAAGCCTTGCGGTGTCCTCGGGATGTACCGACGGAGGAAAGCTCTCTCGCAAGCGCCCGCTTGAATTCTCGGGTTGGCTATTAAGCCCGGATCGATGTGATGTAATATCCGGGTTGGTCATGAGGTGCCGAGTAATGTCACCAAAATTGATGCTTCATTGACCACCCGCTGCGGAAGCAGACTTGCCATAATATTGTTTGATGGTCACGCTCCCAGAACACCGAGAACCCAACCAGGATGGTCTTTCTTGCCTAGAGCAGCTCATCAAGACGCCCCGCCGCCCGTAAGGGGACGAATGCGCCCGGGAGGATTTTGCTTTAAGATCCATCTACAATGAAAAAATGAAAAACGTGCAAGTGAAAAGTGTTGCAAGTATCTATACAAATATCAATTGAAATCAAGTTAATTATTTACTTACAATCTTATCTCGCCACTTCGCGAGTGGCATCGGCTTTAAAAGATCCCGCTTTGTCATGCGGCCGGCTAACTGCACATCCTCGCGGCCGATGTCCGACGGAGGACTTGATGGTGTGCCCTCAGCACCTCTCCTCTTTCAATCCTAGCAGAGTGCTCTTCCCGCTTCGCCCTCACCCTCATCCGCCATCATCCGCCGGATCCGAGTATGGTACCCACCCCGAGACATGGTGTGGCGGTGGACGTTCTTCACCGATTCTCGCCGACCCTTATTTGCCTTAGCCTATTCAAACAAAAACACATAATTAAATATAGTTAAATGATCTATAATAAGCATACAAAATTAACTTAATCAACCAACCCGAAATTCTTCATCCTCGTCGACTCCTCGGCAAACATATCCCAAGTATCCTCGATCAATCCAGGGATAATCCGAGAACATTTTATCAAGCCGCTTCTTCCCGTGATAGATAGTACCTAGTAAGATCATGCTTGAACCCATTCCAACGCTTTGATGCCATTTTCATACATTTATGACGATGATCCTCGCATTTTTGGCACACCCAAGCTACCTACACATTAGATACATATATAACAACCGGATGGATTATAACTCGGATAATTATCTTATAATGTAAATCAAACGAATGTAAAGGTAAAATACCGTGATAGCCTCCCAAATCGATCATTAACGCTCGTGGAACGTCATTCCAAAGGGTTGTAGTTGATGCTTACGTGTCGCTTCGCTTGTAGAAACACCCACTTATTAAATTCTTTAGCACGGGGTCCCCGGGCATTTAGATTAGCATCGAAGGACACCTCAAGCTTCCTCCGCCCCGCCTCGCCCTTTCTAGTTTCTTCAACGAGGTGGCTCCTCTACCCCGCTTCCTATGAGCCTCGTGATGTCCGTATGGACAAAAAAAAATGATAAAATAGAGGGTTGTAACATTATAAACTTACATTAACAAGAAGGACTAAAGACAGATATAACATGCATGTAAACTTACACTAGAATCAAGAAAGCGTAGGCGTGATCGGGTCCTCGCGAAACCCCAACAAAGTGTCCTCCCGTGCATGTGGGCTATCCGACCGATCCATATGTATGCCTGTTCAAAAACAATATATATGTATTAACATAGGTTATAACTCAAAATAAATACAGAAGTATAAATAAAAATAACTAGATAGGTCCTCGTAGATATACAAAACATCTATATATCCAATATAAGGACAATACGGAGATTGAAAACTATAGTTTTTGAACATTGCCAAGCAATCGTCACGGCCGGCCGTGATGTCCATCACTACCGTAACGTGCCAACCAATCGACCTCATAGGCGTAACTCGATCACGCGCCTAGCCGTGATGAGCATCACGGCCGTGACAGATCAACCAAAAGAGCAACATGCACTCAAAACCAAAAATAGAGACATTCCAAACAACTCAAACTCACGGTTTAAAGTTACAACTATCGAGACTACAGCTTCAACATACACTCAAAACCAAAAATAGAGACATTCCAAACAACTCAAACTCACAGCTTCAAGTTTCAACCATCGAGACTACAGCTTCAAAACCAGAGAGCAACATGCATGCACTCAAAACCGTGAATAAAAAAATGTGCCCTAATTAAAGACTCACCGAAATAGGCGCCGCGTGGTGGTGGGGGGAAGCTCGAGTGGTGGCCAACGCTCGATGTGGTTACCGAGAGCAGAGGGACAAGGAGAGTTAGTGCGCGGAAGGCCAGGGAAAGAGAGATGTCAAGTTATTGCAAAGAAGGAGCGAGAAAGACAGAGTTGGGGTTAAGAGTGTACCTCACTTGGTGGCGAAGAAGCCCTCGCGGTGGTTGCGGTGGAGATGAGCGCGATTAGGGGGCAGAGTGAGAGCGAGAGTGAGGGTCGAGCGTGATGAAAAGAGAAAAGACGAGAGAAGTGGAGAAGGCGCGCGGGGTAAACGTTATAATTAAAATAAAACAACATTTTACGCCGCTTTTGGTAAAACCTCGACGTTGAAGATCATATATTTAACGCCGCTTGTCTTAATAACTCGACGTTAAAAACTCTCAAACTTATTACGCCGCTTGTTAGTAATAATCGACGTTAAATGTCATATATTTAACGTAAGTTGTATTAAGAAACTGACGTTAAAAACACTCACAACTTACGCTACGCTTGTATTACACAACGGACGCTAAAGGTTTATTAGTTTCTCAGAAACATTCATTCCCTTGACTACTCGTGCTACTTACCCATTCACCTTTGTACCTAATCCTCTTAATGAGCATTAAGTTTATAGATAAGTTTTCAAGAAAATCAGAATAACTTAGTAACTTCATCCACTCGCTCCTATAAATAGCTTCCTAGCTTCCATCTCCTTTTAATTAATTTTCTCGCTTCACAATATATTCGCCGTGGAGATTAACTTCATCACTCTTTCTTCCTATTCCTAGACTCAAAGGTCTTTGTCTTAATGGTCAAACAACTTCTGAGTTTGAGTAAATTACATTGCATGGATATTAAGGTCAGGTGAATCACGTAATGTGATTCTCTCACTTTATTTCATCCCCGCTATCCGCTTTCACTTTGCTTTGGAAGCAAGTGATTGTGGATTCAAGATGATGCATCAAGGAACTCCATCAAGAAGAAAGATGCAAAGATCCATTTCACTTTGCTTTCGCTGCTAGTGACTCGAGGATTTACTTTGCATCTTGGAATTCAAGTGAGGGAGGTGATGCATCCATTGGAGTTTCGATGACAGGACCGAGAAGAAAATGATGTTGATGCAGAAACTTTTTTATATTTTAGGCTATGTTGCAGAAATTTTTTATCTTTTAATCATGTAATTTAACTTATGAATCGCTTCAATTAATGTCATACGATTTGATTATACATATAACTTGTTTTATGTTAAGTGTTTATTTATTTTAATTTGCACAATAATTTGTTTACTAATTCAAGCTAATTAATAAAAATTAAAAAATAAACTTGTATAAAAAAAAAAGGTTTAGAAATAAACTGCAGACTATATGGAGTGATCTCAAGTAAGAGGGACAACAGGACATGACAACTAAATGAATAATTATTTACGCCGCTTATTTATAGAACTCGACGCAAATAGTTTACCCACCACCTCATTTTTAACGCCAACTTATTTGATGACTCGCCAAGTTCCCGTGATATTAATTACATTATTTCCAATATTCATTCTCGCACGTGTATAATATATAGGATTACTTACGCCACCTATTTATTTAATCAAGTAAAAATCAAACTTTTAACATCGGCTTGTATAAAACCTGGACGCTAACAATTAATATTTTTTATTAAAAACACTTTTAACGCCGCTTTTTTAAAAACCGACGTTAAAAGTGTATAGATATCTCGCAAAAACATTCATTCCTTTGACTGCATCGTACTACTTACCCATGCACCTTGTAACTCAATCCTCTTAATGAGCATTAAGTTTATAGGTATGTTTTCAACAAAATCAGAATAGCTTAGTAACTTCATCCCCTCGCTCCTATAAATAGCTTCCTTCCATCCTTTTAATTTTCTCGCTTCACAATATATTCGCCGTGGAGATTAACTTCATCACTCTTTCTTCCTATTCCTAGACTCAAAGGTCTTTGTCTTAATGGTCAAACAACTTCTGAGTTTGAGTAAATTACATTATATGGGTGATAAGTCCGAGTAAATTACATTATGTGAGTTGCTCACCTTATCACCTTCCTGAGAATCACCGGAGGGCTAATCAGTGCTCTGGGGTCACAGCCCAAAACCTCGCCTTTGGCAGGCAAGTGACCGCCTTGGAAGTCTCTGGAACCACCGCTTTGCTTGAAACGGATCTCGTGCACCTGCTTTTGCCTCTCTCTTGAGCTCTCTCATGCCCCCGCTTCCGAGGTCTTCTGAGTATATATAGTTTTCCCTTTGGCATATTTCATAGAACTCTCTCATGGGATGTAGCTTTAATGTTTAGGATTTTAAACCCTTTCAATGTAACTTTTATAGGATTTTAAACCCTTTCAATGTAACTTTTTATAGGATTTTAAACCCTTTCAATCTTCTCAGACGATCACCAGACTACACTTCATGAATGAGATCCTATTGGGTTATTGATTCAACTTATACTTCGTACATATATTTTAGTTTTCAAAACAGAAACACAAAACATCAAAGCAATTAATGTGAAACTGAAACTTTGAGGAAGGCAATGCGGAAGGAATCGTGATACTAGATAAAAAAATTATTAAAATAACTTTTAACGCTCTGTTGATGTAGGGACCGACGCTAAAAGTGAAGAGATTTACTTATAACGCCGCTTCTTTATCGAATCGACGTTAAAATGTTCACTTTTAACGCCGGCTTCTTTATTGAATCGACGTTATAAGTAAGTCTTCACTTTTAACGCCAGGCCCTAAAACAACTGACGTTAAAATTGAATTAATGAAGCCTGATATTTACAAAACTGCCACCGCCTCCTTTTTAACGTCTAGCTTTTGGTTAACTGACGTAAACCTTTACCGTCTAATGTATTTTTTCCACTAGTGCAAGCTGGGTCATATTTTCAGGTTGAAGAATCAGTTATAAGAAGGTGCAATAATATGTCTCTAGTAAAAAAGGGATTCAAGCAAAAAAAAATTGGGGTTTATGCAAGAGAATTGGTGCAACTTACTCAGGTCAGGATGTGGCAATGATTAATTTTGTAGATGCGCTTGAGACCAGGGATAGAGATCGTGAGTTGGGTTCTGGTGATGTTAAAGGTTCTCCATGAAGATAGTCTCCCTGAATATAAGAGGTCTGGGGGAGGTTGAAGAAACAGAAACTAAGGTCTTTAATCGTAAGCGAGGAAGCCGATTTTATGGCAATACAGAGACGAAGATGGAGCAGTAGATAGAGTACTCGTGAATCTTTATGGGGCGATACACAAGTTAATCAAGTGGGACTCCTTCGGAAGGTAATTCTGGAGGGATTATTAGTCTATGGAATTGTGAGCTTTTCACTATGACTTATACTTTTTCAGGTAAAGGTTTTTTGGGGGTGTGTGGGGTATGGAATAAATCAAATATTTCATGTACTGTGATCAATGTTTATGCTCCATGTAATTTTTCTGACAAGAAAAAGCTGTGGGAAATACTTTTAATGTCTAAATGGGGTTTTGGGATTTGTGGTGTGTGGTTGGTGACTTCAATTCAGTGAAAAACAACTCAGAGAGGAGAGGTGTGGGTCAATTCTTGCAGGTGTCAGAAATGAAAAGGTTCCAGGAATTTATACAAGATATGAATTTGATCGATTTGCCGGTGCTTGGTAGGAGGTTTACATGGTTCAAGCTCGACGCTTAGCAACAATGAGAATTGATCGGCTCTGATTTCCAAGGGTGGATCAATCTATGGAAGACTCACGCGCCAAAGGGGTAGGTGATGGGGATGTTTCGATCATTGCCCAATAAGCTAAAAGGGATTCTTACAATCGGGGTCCGGCCATTTAGGTTCAACAATTGTTGGCTTAAACATCCTGATTTCAACAATTTTGTGGAAAATGCATGGGCATATTGCAGTGTTCATGGCAGAAGTATATATTGCTTCAAGGAAAAATTGAAGAAGCTTAAGGAGGGTATTAAGGTATGGAATATAGAGGTGTTTGGTAACTTGGATGTTAAAATAAAAGACTTAACTGCAGATCTTAAGGAATCGGATGCTCAGGCAAGTACTACAAACCTATCAACTGAGGAAATTGTTAAAAGAAGGCAGATTACAAACGATTTGTGGAAGATAAAGGGCCTGAAGGATAATCTGATGTACCAAAAGGCAAGACTAAGGTGGATTAAGGAAGGTGATTCAAATTCTTCTTATTTTCATTCATGTGTGAACTATCGGAGGAGAAAAAGTAATTTTATGGCAATTCAATCAGGTAACTTATGGGTTGAAGGGGTATCTAATGTTAAAGAGGCGGTTAGGTCCCATTTCCACAACCTTTATTCAGGTCACGCGCGTCCGAGACCCTTGCTAGATGGACTGCAGTTCAGTCGTCTATCCATGGAAGATAATGATATGCTATGTGCTCAGTTCACATTACAAGAAATCAAAGAGGCAGTTTGGGCTTGTGATGGGGATAAAAGCCCGGGTCCAGATGGTTTCAATTTCACATTCTTTAGGAATTTTTGGTCTTCTATCGAGAACGAGATTGGGTCGCTTTTCAATGAATTTTACTGTAATTCAGCATTACCGAGAGGGATCTGTTCTTCTTTCATTGCTTTGGTTCCTAAACATGATAATCCCCAGTTTATTAATGACTTTAGGCCCATCTCTCTTATTGGGTCAATTCATGAGATCATTATGAAAATTCTGGCAGCAAGACTGAAGAGGGTCATTGGAGGTTTAATCTCTAATGCTCAGTCCGGGTTCATCTTTGGAAGGCAAATTCTTGATGGTGTCTTGGAAATTAATGAGCTTGTGGATGTTGCAAAGAAGAAGGGTAAAGACTGCTTTATAATGAAGGTAGACTTTGAGAGAGCCTACGACTCAATAAACTGGGATTTCCTTAGGTACATGTCATGTAACGGGTTTTGGACAAAAATGGATGAGTTGGCCGAGGCATGTGTTTTCTCCGGTCGAGTGTCCGTGTTGAGAACGGAGTCCTACGGAGGAAGTGGATATGCAGAAGGGTCTTCGCAAGGTGACCCACCGGCACCCTTCCTTTTCTCTGATTGGGCGGAAGGTCTTGGGAGGTTGATGGAAAAAGCAGTTCATACAGTGATATTTGTAGGTTTCTCCTTTGATCGACTCAGAGCTTATCTCATCTACAATATGCAGATGATACACTTATAGTGGGGAAGGCTACTGCACCTAACCTTTGGGCAATTAAGGCTGTATTGAGATGTTTTGAAATGGCTTCGTGCCTAAGGATAAACTTCCATAAGAGTTGTCTTTATGGTGTGAATATTGGGGATGATACCTTATTAGCAGGATCCACCTTCTTGTGCTATAAACCAAGAAAACTCCCATTTGTTTACCAGGGTCTTCCAATCTGGGCAAGCTCGAGAAGGGCATCTACTTGGCAGCCGGTGATTGATATCATGAGAAAGAGATTAGCAAGGTGGAGAGGGAAAAGGTTGTCCTTTGGTGGAAGGATTGTATTATTGCGATCGGTTTTGTCTAGCATTCCCTTTTACTTTTTATCCTTCTTTAGAATTCCTAAAAAGGTGCAGACAGTTTTAATTGCCATTTAACGGGAATTTTTATGGGGGGAAGGTGGTGGGAAAAAATTCATCCCCTGGGTTAGCTGGTTGAAAGTATGCTCATCTAAGACTTCCGGTGGTTTGGGAATTAAACACTTGGGTTTATTCAATTTGAGTTTGCTTAGAAAATGGAGATGGAGAATCTTGGTTGATACTAAGGCATGTTGGTTCAATATCCTCAAATCACGGTATGGGGACTTGAATCTAGCACTCTCAGGAAATTGGAATTCAAGAAATTCTTCTTTATGGTGGAGGGACTTATGCCAATTAAATAGTGACAAAGATGCACCTTTGAAATGGTTTGTTTATGGTATTGGCAGAAAAGTCGGTAATGGTATGAATACCAAGTTTTGGATGGAGACTTGGTTTGGAGGGTTGTCCTTAAAAGAAGCTTTTCCAAGATTGTTCACTCTGTCTCTCGATAAGGACTCAACAGTGGGGGATTTGGGTTGGTGGGATGGTAATGTCTGGCGTTGGGGATGGAGGTGGTGTTGAGTGTGTCACCGGCAAGTGTACTGGGTCGTCGCAAGTAATAAAATAAACACGGTAAGTAATTACCGAGGTCGAACTCAGGGATCGGGCTACCAATTCACTAATCCGCTGAAACCGATAAGTTGGTCAAGTGAGGAAAGTGGTGGAGAGAGAGAGAGAAAATAGGATCAAAAATTCAATTAACAAATCTAATAAAATAATTAACTAAAAATTTGAAATTAAAATGTCCAAGGTCACAAATCCACCTACCCAATATGCATACCCAAGTGATGATGAATTCCTCCCTAAGTTCAATTACGATGTCAACCGGGACCCCCAAATTCCCGCTAAATCCACCGTCGTGTTTATTAGGACGTATTCAAGATTGGATTAATTACTTCCTAGGTCTCATAATCCTAATCTCGAATTCTGTTAATTCTTGTTCCCTATAAGGTTGCACTAATCTCCTACTCACTCGTAATATTCAATTAGTGATCCCAATTCAAGTTCTAAAACGCGACCGCCTCTACCTCAACACGTTTAACTAGTCAATCACGCTAGCATATGATCAACGCAATCAAATCAGAATTGGAAAACATAAATTGAGACAAGGGAGAAAGACATACATCACATCGAATCTACACCGCCATGGGTGGCTTCATTGTTCCCTCAGACGAGGGGATTAGTTCCTCATGCTCATAGACAAACAATCGGACATAATCTCAATAATAAAATAAAATAAGAAAAGGGGAGACGCAGCTCCAAAGGAAAACAAGGATTCGTGAATTAAATCTGCCTAAACAAGTGGAAGAACCAACTCCCTTCATTCTGATCTGAAACAGCCTATAAATAGGGATTCTGGTTCTTGGCCGCTCGCGGGGCGAACAACATTTTGCGAGGCGAATCATTAGTTTTGGCGCGCTTTCAATTTGGATTCTCGCGAGGCGAGAGTGTATTCGCGGGGCGAGTCTTCAAACCTTAATCTGCCAATGGGACCTTCAGAATTCGGCTTAGGCCGTGATGGTCTCTCACATCCAGGGTCTTCGATCATCGCGTGGCGAGATTCTTTTCGCGTGGCGAGACTTCAATTCTAGGTCATGGATCTTCATCACGGCTAGGCCGTGATGGTCTCCGACTTCCAGTGTCTTCATGATTCGCGAGGCGAGCATACTGTTCGCGGGGCGATCCAGAGTGATGACTGTTCCTGCTTTATCTGATGTTCAGGCTCGCGAGGCGAGTATCTCCAGAAGTGCTTTTTCCACTGCTTCTTGACTTTCCTTGACTCCCGGAGCTTCACTTCTAACCTGAAACAATAAAAGGACACAAAAAGCGTAATTATATTCAAAATAGACTAAAAACTACTAAAAATGCCTAGAACGAGTAAAAGTCTACTTAGGAATAAAACAAGGCCAAATTTGGGCGAAAACAAGATTGAACTCGAATAATTTGCACAAAAACCACAGTCCATCTAGTTATAAAACTAGATAAGCCGAAGGCTTATCAAAACACCCCAAACTTAAACCTTGCTTGTCCCCAAGCAAGCTAAAAAGCAAGCTAAAACTCAAAAAGGACTCAAGACTTGGCAAGCCTAAAGGAATCAATCGATTTTGCACAAATTTCATGCAATCAAAATAGTTTTTTCTCCAATGATCTCCCCCCTACATTAACGTAATCCCCACATTCATTTACTTTAAACAATTGAGAACTTCACCATTCATGCAATCATTAATCTAAGTTGAGGATCAGGGTCACACACAAAAGGAAGATCACCAATTTCAAACAACTCGCCTTCCTCACAAGTGGTATGTAAAATTTCACTCATTCGCCAAATTTGTCTAGGCTATCAACTTTTCCCCTCAATTTCACATATCAAGAGCACTTCCCATGGATTTGATTTTCATCTCAAAAATGGTTCCTACGAAAACATGCATGCAACATCAGAAGGTCTTTTAAAGGTTGTAACGGGGCCTGGCTGGGGGTAGGATATTTAAGGATACTAGGCTTAAGTCCCTAGGAACTAAGAGAGCATGAGCATTTGACACATTTTCCACTCAAATTCCTTTTTCCATTTTTCTTTTGCCTCCGGGTGACTACAGCCTTTTCCTTTGCTATTTTTTTCGTCGTTTACCCCTTTTCTTCCTCGCAACATTTTTTTTTATTGCCTTGGGTTTCAACCTTTATTTTCCTTTTCCAACCCAAAATGACACACCACCTTGTAGCTACCCCAAACTTAGTTCCTCACAACCATTCTCTTGCTACGCCTCCCATGCTCTCCTAATCCTAAGATTGCTAACATGGTTTTCCGATTTTGGCTTGTAATATAGGGTCATCAAGAAACAATAGGCTAATTAGGCTCAATGTGGTTAACTAGGAACATGCATTCGGGTTGGTTCTTTTAGGCCAAGTAGTTATTCAAAGAAAATTGCCTAAATCATTTGATGCAACATATAAACATGCAAACCATGAAGAGATTTAAGCAAATTCGGAAAGTGCAACTTAATAGTGATTCACACAATCAAAACAAAGTCGAGGCTCAAATCCTCACCTGGACATTTTGCAAATTGTTTGACCGAGATACGATTCCTAGTGTGTGCACCCCTCACCCCAAACTTATCATAAATCAAGTAATCACAATAAAATTCTCAAGTTCGGCTTTCAATTTTTCACATGGGGATCAACTTTTCTAATTTCAGAACCTAGGGGAAATCATCGATGGTCAAAATAATTCATGCAATCAATCTATGCTAAATTTAATTAACATCCAACCAGCTTGCCGACACGACATTCATACACAAACTCTTGATCTTCTCAAATTATTCAAGAGTGACAAACAAAAACAAAAAACAAAACAAAACAAAAACAAGAGTGAGGAAAGGAGAGTGGTGCTCCCCGATCAAGTTTCAATGGTTGCCTCCTCATCCAATTGGTCTCACTCGCTCCTTCGCGGCACAAAGATCCCGGAAGAACTCCTCGCAAATTAAAACCTCAAGTGCAGATTCGCGAGGCTAGAGACCACTCCTGAGGCTTAATCTGGAAAATTGTTTTCACACTTTCCACAATAGCGAGGCGAGTAGTATTTCGCGAGGCTTAATCTGGAATTCCAACAGATGATGATGCCTTAATGGCAAGGCGAAAGTATACCTCGCGACGCGAGACAGAAGCATGAGCAAGCCTCTGAGATTCAGGGCTTCTGTCTCGCGGGGCCACTGTGGATTCGCGTGGCGAATCAAGCTTTTTTTATATATATATATATATAAATGAAAATAACATAGACTAAAAATAAAGGATACCTAGATTGGGTTGCCTCCCAAGTAGCGCTTGTTTAACGTCCCGAGCTTGACTTATTAAGAAGCATCCACCGATCCCATAGCCTGGTGGTACAGGGGCCAAGAGATGCTCATCATGTGAGATCTTCCACCCGATCCCATGGTTTGTGAAGGGCCCTTGCAGTAATACGACTTCTATCCATAATTCCACCCGGCCCGTGTGTGAAAACTCCATTGACCATCGAATTATGAACTCACTTCCTCCTCGTCAAATTGTGTTTTCTCGAGGAAGTGTGCCGCATAAAGTGGGAGTGGTCTAACTTACCAATGTCCACACATGCATGTAAGCCAACATAGTTATCCAATGCAGTACTTTCAGGTTGCTTGGCAAGCATGGTGAAATCCTCTACCACTTTATCTTTATTTTGATCTCTACCCCCTTGCTCCTAGCCTTGTCACTTGTCAACCTCTTCCTTAGGTTGCTCTTCCTCAACATGTGGTTGTTCCGGGCCATGTCACTTGTCAATTCCTCTTCCTTAAGTTGCTCTTCCTCAACATGTGGTAGTTCTTCCTCAACTTCCCGAGAACTAGTTGCATCCCGCTTGATTCCCACACCCTATCGCTTCTAGTTGTTATGGCTTCGCATTGGTCCTTAGGGTTGTTCTTGTATCACCTGAAAGCCCGTTTAGACGCTCATTTTGTTGCTCTACGTAACTGACCCAACTTCTACCGCCGCATTCGCCTTCTCAATCGCTGCATTTACCTCTCAAGACGCAACTCCCAAGTTTGTTGTTGTTGGGCCATCTTATCAATTGCCACATTTGTCCTCTCAAGAGCCAACCCCAAGGTCAGGCTGCCAATTCTGTTGAGGTTGTTGCCACAATTTTGTTGAGGTCGTGGTTGCTGTGCTAGACCACCGCCATCATTACTCCAAGTGAAACCGGATGGTCTCTACTCATATAACCCCAATACCGATTCTCGACTGAGAAGGTCCTGGGGTACGCCGTCATAGAAATTATGGTATGAGTCCACATATTCTTGAGAGCGGGTAGAAAGGACAGCCAAGTGTCATGGTCTCCATTACAATGTCGTGTACCTCGGATACAAAACAAGGCAAGACCAAGTGGAATCAAGGAAGTAGAGAGAGATAATAGTAAAATAAAAATAAAAATAAAAATAAGAATAAAATAAAAATAACTTAACCAAGTAATCAAACTTCCCAAAAATTAGGAAAATTGGTTGTGCCAACCACTAATTAACGCGCCAAAACTTGTTGAGTGTGTCACCTGAAGTGTACCGGTCGCCGTAAGTAATAAAATAAACACGATAAGTAATTATCGAGGCTCTAACTCGTGGATTGGGCTACCAATTCGACTAATCCGCGGAAATCCGATAAGTTGGTCAAGTGAGGAAAGTGGTGGAGAGAGAGATTATTATCGCAATTCAATAAACGAATCAAATAAAGCTAAGGTATTGAAATCTGAAATTTAAAATATCTAGGGTCTCAAATCCACCTACCCAATCATGCATAGTACCCAAGTGATGATGAATTCCTCCCTAAGTTCAATTACAATGTCAACCGGGACCCCCAAATTCTCCTATATCCACTTTCGTGCTCAATAGGACGTATTCAAAGATTGGATTAATTACTTACTAGGTCTCATAATCCTAATCTCGAATCGTGCTAATTCTGTTCCCTATAAGATTGCACCGATCTCCTACTCACTCGCGCAATATTCGATCGATGATCCAAATTCAAGTTCTAAACGCCAATCACCGACTAAGCCTCATCAACGCAACAAGTCAATCACGCATGCATATGATCAACACAATCAAATCAGAATCGGGAAACATTAATTGAGAAAAGGGAGGAAAAACATACATCAAGTGAACACTATACCGCCATGGGTGGCTTCATTGATTCCCTAGACGAGGGATTAGTTCCTCATGCTCATAGACAAACAATCTGACATAATATCCATAATAAAATAAAATAAGAAAAAAGGAGACGCAGCCTCCAAAGGAAAACAAGGATTCGTGAATTAAACTCGCTTTAGACAAGTGGAAGAACCAACTCCTTCATTCTCGATCTCAAATGACATCCTATAACAGGGTTCTGCTTCTACCGCCGCAGGCTTAACAACATTTCCATGAGGCGAATCATTAGTTTTGGCGCGCTTTCAATTTGGATTCTCGCGAGGTGAGAGTGTATTCATGGGGCGAGTCTTCAAACCTTAATCTGCCACAGCTCAGGACCTTCATCACTACGCTTAGGCCGTGATGGTCTCTCGGCTATCCAGGGTCTTCGACTATCGCGTGGCGAGATTCTTTTCGCGTGGCGAGACTTCAATTCTAGGTCAGGATCTTCATCACGCTTAGGCCGTGATGGTCTCCGACTTCCGGGTCTCATGATTCGCGAGGCGAGCATACTGCTCGCGGGCGATCCGCAGTGATGACTGCTCTCGCGTATCCGATGTTCAAGCTTGGGAGGCGAGCATCCACTCGCGAGGCGAGTATCTCCTATGCTTTTTCCACGCTTCTTGACTTTCCTTGACTCTGAGCTTCACTTCTAACCCAAACAATAAAAGGACACAAAAGCGTAATTCTATTCAAAATAGACTAAAAACTACTAAAAATGCCTAGAACGAGTAAAAGTCTACTTAGGAATAAAACAAGGCCAAATTTGGGCGAAACGAGATTGAACTCGAATAATTTGCACAAAAACCACACCATCTAGTTATAAACTAGATAAGCCGAAGGCTTATCGTGGGCGGAGGGTGTTTTTTGCTCGGGAGGATGAAATCTATAATTTGTTTACGATACGATGATCAGAAGCGATAATAATGAGAGACTTGGAGGATGAATGGGTTTGGAATTTAGGTGATGAGAAGTTTTATACTGCTAGAACGACCCACGTATTCCCACCGGCACACTCTCCTTTGTTTTCTTCTTTCAACAGTACTGCCTACTGCTCAAAGATTTATGGAGATGTTGTGTACCTAGTAAGGTCTCTGGCGTTTCTTGGAAAGTCCTTCTAAATCGCTTTCCTTCAAGGCGTAACCTACTACTGAGAGGTGTCATCCAAGGCACGTAACAATGCAATCGGGGTACTGTGGAGTCGAGGTGGAGTCTCGCAGATCACCTATTCCTAAGGTGCCCTTTACTATGCAAATATGGCTTTGGCTATATAGCTGGTCAGTATACCAATAGTATTGCCTAATGATAATGTAAGTCACTACCCGATGCATAAGGGCCTTCTAAGAGGGAATAAAGTTAAGAAATTTAAGACTTTATTTTGGCACACTTGTGTTTGGTCGATCCGCTACTTAGAAATGAGGCTATTTGCAAAGGGACCAGGATAGATTTCATGTCTTTAATAGAATTGATTAGGCAAAGATCTTGGCACTGGGTGTTAGCTGAAAAAGGTGCCTTGAGTTACACGAGCAGGGATTGGGCAGTTTGCCCGTTGGCATGCCTGAGTTGATGGAGAGGGTCTGCTTCTGCTGTTTGCGTCTTCAATCGGTTTGCTGGGAGTATTTTTGGGTGGCTAAGACAATCCTAAATAGCCGAACAAGGAGCATGTATACAAAGGACTAAACCTGGTGGATGCAACGCAACAATTCAACAAAGGGTCTTTAAAGACTACTTGGTTGTGAAAATGATGGAAGTGTATTGCAGATTTCGTTTACTGTTTTCTTCCATTAATCTGCCTTGCTGTGATAATGGTTCGGCTGCTACTGCCAGCCATTGATAGAAGCTGGTGCCTAGTACATTCATTAGCTGGAGGTTGAATTTTTTGGATGGGAGCTCTATACTTTTTTGCTGTAGCTGTGAGTGTCTTGTTACTGGCGCCAGACACGATTTATATTTTGCAAAGTTGCAGGCAATACAGTGGTAGGGGCACATTGAGATTTTTTTAGGGGCTTGAGCTATTTACCTACCTATTGCCTATCCAATTGGCTCTAGTTGTTGTAATAGCTTGACATGTTTGGTTCATTTGTAACTATGTTTTGCTTGTAATGTTTTTGAGTACAACTAGTACCAAAGTCATATATATATATTTTGATTATCAAAAATAAAAAGGTGACACGCATGCTAGATCGATCCAATCAAGCCAAAAATGGTTTGCAAATACTAAGCAACCAGGCGTGGCATGATCACCACCCATCGATTAGTGCCTAAACAACAGGTTAAATGGTCATAACATCTTTACAGGCTGTGTCGGGTGTTCTAAACAAAAGTCACCTGGTAAACAAATATTAAAGAAATCCCATTTTAGGTAAAAAAAAAATAATGTTGTTCAGAAAATAAAGGCAGTCTGAAATTGGTTTTTCCATCATGTTCAACTTTATACCTGTAATAACACCGAAAAGTAGTATCTGTTTATTAGCAAAATAAACATTTTGGTTTTAAAATTTAAAAACACATATTTCTATATAAACTTACTTTTTAAAAAATTGTTAACCTGTTCAAAATAGCACTAGTTATAAAAAAACTTTATAACAAAACCAGAAATTGTAAGTGATTCATGATGGCGCATCAGGTACATTTCATTTTGACAATTTTTTGGACAAGTTAGAGGATTAATTTCTGACAAATAAAACTTGGCCATTGTAGATTTGCAACACTGCTTTCGTAAAACGACAAAACCTATAGTAGGATCTACAAACTAGCTCCAGCGTGGTTAATTGAACCACCTATAAGACATTAGGGATTTCACTGCCCATTAATCAGTTCATTTAATCTTGCTATGAAAATGATCGACCATGTGGTAGATGTGGGTGGGAGTGAAGTAATTGATTGAATCTTTACTATGCATCACGTGATGCATCGACCATTTCACATTAATCTTTACATTACTATAAATAGGCCATCATGTTCGACGAGAGCAGTGTAACCCATTTTCCACGGCTAAGTTACTAACACACGATATTGTGCATTTTATGGGTGTGTTTCCTTATTAAAAAAAAAAAACAATCATCCTATAATGAGTGTTCGGCTGGTCCTCGATCCGTTTATCATAGTATACTTTGTATCTGGGACGAGAGCCGCATTGATATTCCCTTATTCGTTGATAGAGCATTGGCATTGTCGCCAGTGGAGTTGTAAACTCACAGTGCTATGTGTTGATGGTAAACACTACTTATGAGTGGTGATGATGTTCGTTGTGTATGGGGTGAGTCGATGAAGTTCGTTGCATCTTTCATCAGACACATCGCGCGGGTGCATTGGGTGAACCAGGGTTGTTACTCCCTCACTCTATTGGGTGGAAAATCGGGGGTTTTCCTATCTTGGCGAACCATTTATTTTTACCAACTTTAAGGAAACCCCGACGTTGGTTTTCTTCCGGTTCAAGTGTATGAATAACTGTTGTTTTAAGAACAGAAAGCAGGAGAGAAAAAAGAGTAGAAAGTGTTGTGCGGAGGATATGTTGAATTTTTATTGAATAACTCTTTAGATAGAGTTAGAGTCTAACAAAACAAATCATCAGATATCAAATACTAAAATAGAAATAACAAACTCCTAAAGTCTAGATAAAGATCCCACGTTGCAGCTTTTGTAAACACACTTTCAACAAATCTCCTCCTTACCTTAATAACTGCAAACGCCTAGTTTAATTCTCAAAGCTTCAAATCTGCCTTTTGGGAGAGCTTTTGTTAAAACATCTGCACTTTGATCTTCAGTTCTACAATAAAATAGCTTGATTTCACCTTCTTTCTGCACTTCTCTTAAGAAAAACAACTTGATCTTAAAATGCTTAGTCTTGCCATGAAAACAGGATTATTTGACATTGAAATAGCAAAACTTGATTGTCAACAAAGATCCGAGTTGGCTCATTTTGCTCCATATGTAAAATCTGCAAGTACATTTCTCACCAAATTGCTTGATTCACAAACCGCAGTGGCTGCCACATACTCCCGCCTCGCAGTTGCTTTGTGCCACAACATCTTGCTTCTTTGAACACCATGAAAAAACTCCCGAACCAAAACTGAAATAGTAACCAGTTGTGTTTCTCATGTCATCAATTGAACCTCCCCAATCACTATCAGAATATCCAAGAAGCTTAAAATTTTGAAAGTGAGAATACACCATAATCTATAGTGCCCTTAATATATCTTACAATCCTTTGGCAAATTTGAAAATGCACTTCACTAGCACAATGCATGAACCTTGAAAGTATACTTACCGCAAACACAATGTCGGCCCGGCTGCGTAAGGTACATTAAGCAACCGGGACTAGACTTCTATAATGATGTTCATCAACTTTATCACCCATCATCCTTGCTAAATTTCTCCTTCTCGTCCATTGGAGTAGAAGTATTTTTGCATACCTCCATATGAGACTTTTTAATATTTTCCTTGCATACTTTTTTGACATATAAACACTCCATCATGATCTTGTTTCACCTACATTCCTAAGAAAAAGGTCATGAAGCCTCCGGCATTTCAAACACTTGGAGCATTTCAACTTTAAACTCCTGAATTAGCTTTTCATCATTTCCTCGTTACAAGCATATCATCAACATAGATTGAAACCGCAATTAAATTAGCACCGACAACTTCACATATAATGTTGCTTCATTTGACTTTTGATGAATCCAAGATTTTGAAGATGATCATCTATTCCGCTGTACTGTGCCTCTAGGGGCCTGCTTAAGGCCATACAAAGCCTTTTTTAGCTTGTAGATCTTCTCCTCATGTCCTCGACTAGAAATCCTCCGCGCTATTCCACAAATATCTCCTCCCGCAAATAACTATTTAAGAAGGCAGACTTCACATCTAAATGGTAAACCTTCCATCCTTTATGCGCACAGTGGCAAGAACATTCTCATTGTATCAAGGCGTAATCGAGCAAAATGTTTCAAAAATCTACTCCAAACACCGAGCATTTCCCTTCACCACCAACCTAGCCTTGCATTTTATTGATAGAACCATCTCGCATAAGTTTGGTTCTATAAACCCATTTGACACCTATAGGCCGCTTGTGTCGAGGTCTCACAACTAACTCCCAAGTGTCATTTTTCTCGATCATCTTTAGCTCTTCCTTCATAGCATCTAACCACTTGTCATCCTTCTCACCTTCTCTCGAAATTTGCAGGTTGTTCTAGAACAACTACATTACTCTTTTCATAAATTTCGGATAAAGGTCTTGTACCTCTTACCGAATGTCATCTATATCATCATCAAGGTATTGTGGAATTTTTGGTAACTCCTTTATTGTCTCCTCCCAACTCCATTGTTTGTCCTCCATGAATTTGACATCTCTACCGACAAGAATTTTTCCATTTTGTGGTTGGAAAATTCTATAAGCTTTGAAGTACTCACAGATTCAATGAAAACTCCAGTTCTCGCTTTTATCAAGTTTATCTCTTTTAACTCGTGGTACAAAGAAGAAACAAACACAAACCAAATTTTTTTAAATTATGTAAATCTGGTTTGTAACCAAACCAAGCTTCAAATGGAGTTTTTTTCTCAGAACTCTTGTAGAGAGTCTATTCAAGAAGAAGACTCGCAGTGTTCGCAGCCTCCGCCCATAAATTTTTGGCAAATTTTTTTCATGTAGCAGTAACCTTGTTATCTCCATAATGCTTCTATTCTTTTCTCTCACTTACACCATTCTTATGGGGTATAAGGTGTTGTAAGTTGGTGCTCAATGCCAGCCTCTTCACAAAATTTGTCAAAAACATCATTTGTATATTATTTCCCATTATCTGACCTTATTGTCTTCAATCTGCTGTTACTTTGGTTCTCCACTAATGCTTTACGTTTCCAAAATATGTTAGCAACCTCGGATTTGGACTTAAAGAAATAAATCCAACAAAATCTGGTACAATCATCAATAAATGTAATATAATATCTATTACCATTTAAAGATGCCGTTTCCTTCGAGGTCCTTCAACGCCCAGATGTACCAAATGCACAGCTTTTGAGTCGCTCTCCATGCCGCTTTGAGGAAATGATTTTTCACTTGCTTGCCATATTGACAAGCCTCACAATCATCTATCTTGTCTTCATGCAATGCTACACCTTTCACCAATGCATGTTTCTCGCATGTATAGAAGTCCAAAGAAGATGGAAATGTCCAAGCCCTCTCGTGCCATAAATTAGTGTTGCTAACAAAGACTTGAAATAACTATTTGCTCATACTCCATCATATTCAGAGCATAGCTTTTAGCACTCATTTTCACCTTAAATATATCTCTACCTTTGCATCTTTGATCAAGCACCATTTGTCTTCAAATATGACTTTAAAGCCTTTTTTCAACAAGTCACGCAACACTAAGGCATTTTAATCTATATCAGCACATATAAGACATCGTAAACATGTTTCAAACCCGTAGCTTTCTATAGCAACTCGTCCCTTTTCCCTTGATCGAGATGAAATCACCATTTCCAATTTTACTTTGGAAACGATGGTGTTGGCAAGCTTAATAAAGAGTTTTTGGTCATTGGTCGTGGTGGTTTGTGCAAATGTTGTCTCATTAACCATGAATCACCGAATCATGTTTGTAGCAAAGCATGTTGAAACAAAGAGTCGCTTCATCATGCTCATCTCAGGGACACCTTTGCCTCTTCTCGGGTTTAGACTTGCAGATCCGCCTCTACATGTCCCATATTGCCACATTTTCTCGCAGACTGACATCGTGCCCACCAACATTTTCTTTGAGAGAGTGGTTTGTTTTTTTGCGATGTGGGACAAGGGGGGAAAGTCTCATATTGTCGCTTGTTGAGCCTTCACCTTTCTCACTCTTCCATTTGTTATTCTTATCTTTACCTCCTCCTAAATTTTGTGCTTTTTATATGAAAAGCACCTTGTACCTCCTCCTCTTGTCTCATCTTTCGCCTCTGCTCCTATGCCTGCAAAGCATTTAACAATTCCGCCAAGGAAAGGCTTGACATATCCTTTGAGTTCTCCGCAGATGCAATGTGGCTTCAAACTTTTCAGAATTGTAATAAATTTTTTTGAAACAATTCTAGAATCAGAAAAATTAGTACCAAGGAGTCTTACATTGTTGACTATGCCAAGAAGCCTCGTTGGAATATTCCCTAATTGTTTCGATTCCTTCATCCTTTGCACTCAAATTCCTGATCGGATTCAAGACTTGCATCCCCTTAACCTTCTCATTTCCATCGTGACTCCGCTCAAAAAATCCCAAATCTCGTGGGCTCAGCTGTCATTATTCGTGAGAATAAAGGGACTATACTGAAGCAAACAGGTTGCCTCGCTTGATTTTCTCCCCCGCTCTCTCTTTGTGGTTTCGATTTGAGCCATAGTAGGATTATCAGCAGGTGGGGAACTTCATACTCTTGTTCAACGCCTTCCCACGATCACTTGCATCAAGAAAGACTTCCATTCTAATGTTCCGTGAGGTGATAATTTTGGCCATCAAACACTGGAAGCGACTGGAACTTCATACTCTTTTGATACCAATTTGTTGTTTTAAGAATAGAAGCAAGAGAGAAAAAAAGAGAAAAAAGTATTGTGCGGAGGATATGTTGAACTTTTATTGAATAACTCTTTAAATGGAGTTAGAATCTAACAGAAACAAATCAGATATCTCCTTATTTATAGACATGACTAGTAACATCCTAATCTTAAAAACTGAAGCAACATCATATCTGATATCAAATACTAAAAACAAGTAACAAAACTCCTAAGCTCTAGAGCATCCCACCTTGCAGCTTTTGTAGGCACACTTTCAACAATAACCTCCCCCAGATTCCTTGCATTGGTTGAGCGTGTTAGGCTTCAAAGGTGATAGTCTGTTGCGGTCTCACAATGTTCCAAACCAGTTGGGTCACGATGATCTAATTTAGGTCTTCGGAAGTACTTCTCGGACTCCCATGGTTTGGATTGTGCCTAGTCGAGCCCCCCATTTTTCTTTTCCTCCTCCTGCAACCCAGGCAACCTGGTTTAGTAGATCAGGTGGCGAGCGTAGTGTAGCTTAGCAGTGGCCAACACTTTAAACTGGCAATGTTCCTTGCGTTGTCCAGTGCTGTCTTGGCTGCATCCTCGCGCTCAGTTCTGCCCCATCAGGTTTTGGACTTGTTTTGCGTATGCATTGGGGTATCAAAACTTCGTATTGGTTATGGTAATCCACTAAATTTCACATTCGTCCACATGGGTTGGATTTTCCTTCTTCGATGGAGTTTACTCACATTATGGCATTTATAAGCAATGATATATAGCAAAAGTTTTTTTAATTATACTGCCACTTGATATGATTATCAACTACATATGCTCATAGTTTTTCCCTGACGAACCAAACCGCTTGATATCTGGTTTGTATTTACACAACAGTACATATGAATGAAATACCAATATATAATAATGTTTGGCTGGCATATTACATTGGGAACAACGAATCAACTATGTCTACCCACCACATTTTGTATAGTTTTATATTATCATGGCTTGTTAATTCCAACTGCTTGCATTTATTGCTTATAATACTTTTAATAATTTGATGTTTATAATTAAATTAGCCGAATAAAATAAGATGGAAATTCGAAAATGACAATAAAAAAATTCGTAACAAAATCAGGTTAAAGTATAATCAACAATCAAAATAAGGTAAATATGTTTGTCGATACAAGCTTGGTTTAAAAATCTTTCGACCGAGAATCGCTTATAGTACTTGCACGAGGCCCCACTCTGTGGTGGTCACTTGGCCTCGATAACCCATAGCACCATGGGTGTTCATCGGGATGAAAAATCGAGCCTGACCCCCTAGGTAAGTAAACCTCATGATTGCACCGCAGGAAGGTCGACAGCGCTCTAATGCGTCGTGTTGGTAACCAATGCCGCGGATCTTTTCATTATACGATATGAAGTGGTTCTCACGTGTGTCTTCAATCGAGACTTCAACTCTCAAAACGATGATCCCCATCGACCGCAGAAACGAACTAGGGATTGATATCCGATCCTACTATTAAAAAAAAAGATTAAGTTCAATGAGGAATATACACTAACTATTGGTAATCTTGCTACCTTATAAAATTGAACAAAAACATGATTATGACTCACCCTATGTACACACTAATGCAATAAGTACTTTTACGCGCTTAAAATTGATTTTTAATGTCGCATTACTAATCGACGTAAATATAAACGACGTTAATAGTTAATATTTTTAACGCCACTGAGAACTTACGCTAAATATAAACTATTAACGCCGGTTTTTAACACAATCGACGTTAGTTTTAACAAAATTAACGCCGCTTGTTTAAACAATCGACGCAACATAAAACTATTAACGCCGCTTTTAAGACAACGGACGCTAATTTTATTAAAACTAACGCTACTGTTATAAAGAATTGACGTTAAGGTTTTAATTTTAACGTCGCTTGTTTATTACAATCGACGCTAATAGTGTATAGATATTTTATAAAATACTATTAACGCCAATTGTTTGATACAACCGACGCATAGATTTTTTTTTAAATTCAGTTTTAAAATATTCTCCTCACCTATCCCCGCATTCAAGAAATATCCCAAAGAATACGTAATATCACACACATTACGATACAAAAGGAAAAATGGAACAACGATCCATATGTATGCCTGCTCATAAACAATATATATTTATTAACATAGGTTATAACTCAAAATAAATACAGAAATATAAATAAAAATAAATGTATACTAAGTTTAAACTACCTTCCATATCAATATCCCTTCGTGATGATCATCACGAGTGGCATGTACATCGCCCACCTGTGTCTCCTCGATTATAGTAGGCATGTTTGTTGAAAAGAAGGAGTCTCAGGAATATCAAGATTTGAATCTTCATTTTTATCACTACCATTATACATGCTTTTTTCCTCGAGAACCACTTCACAACCTTTGTTAAGGACAAGTTGATGTAGAACACTTGTTTTGCTTGGGAAGCCATTATGAAAGGCTCATTTATATGACCTAACTTGTTGAGGTCTACCAATGTGAACCCCGATTCGCCGTTTGTACACCACCGTTACTATCAACCCACTTACATTTAAATACAGCACCGTAGCTTAGTGTAATCAAGCACCCAAATATTTTCAATATATCCAAAGTAAGGTGTCTGCTTTAACGGGGTTTTGTGTCCTTTGCACTAGAGAAGTGCATTGCTTCGGCCACGATCATAACCCCACTATTTTGCATGGTACTTTGTTATCTTGTTCCTTTGTATAAAAGGTAAGCTATTTATGTCGTATCCGCTCCAACATATGACGTTGAAGCTAGGCCCACGTGCATAGCCATCTTACGTCATTAGAAGCAAGATTACCATCCTAACATTTCTTCCTTGAACTATGGTAAAAAGTCTTGTTATGCTTGTTCAACAACTACCTTTCGCTTCATTCGAGGGTTTTCTGATTGACTTTTCTTTATGTTCAAATAAGAAAGTGCTAAACACATTCGATGTTTTTCAATACATACAAATGTACTTGAAGCACTTCCTCCCGATCCTTCCCACAATTTAAGCCATGTGGACCTTTACCTTGACATCTGATCTCATCATGCCGAGGCTTAGGAACCCCTATAGATCCCGTGGTATGAAGGTAGTTCCGAACAAAACTCAATAGCTTCTTCTCGCAACATACCTTGAACAATAGATGCTTCCTGGGACGACGAGGATTCTTCACGCACTTTTCAAGATCTTCAGGTAGCGCTCAACTCGGGTACATCCATCTCAAAAAACCGACCCACATAATCTAATCTCCTCACCAAATGAGCAATTAAGTGAACCATTATGTCAAAAAAGAAGGATGAAAATACATCTCCAATGGCACAAGATCGTAGGACTTCAACTTCCAAGTCATCCAACATACGGGCAACCACTTACATACATACACTACAAAAAAAAGGTCATTTAGCTGATCGAAAATAGTGACCGAAATAGAGCGGAGCAAGTAGATAGCGAACGAAACAGAGCGAGCAGAGATATCTGGGCCGCTTGGTGTCACGCTAAACAAAGGAAAGTAAAAGTCAAAATTTAAGATTTTTTAGCCACCTAAATGGCTTACAGAATTAAATGCAACGGTCAAACTTTATTTATATTAGCGACCGATTTCGAAACCGCGCAAATTTATGAATTCATAATCTAAACTTTATTTATATTTGCATCGATATTAATTCGGCCGCTAAACGGCGCGTATAAAAATAAAATAGCGCGTTAGCGACCGAAATTTAAATCGGTCGCTAAAATTATAAATTCAAATTCAAACTAAACATTTTGGCAACCGATTTAGCGACCGAATTATTTCGGCCGCTAAAACCGAAATCTATCGCTAAATCTCCCATTTCCTTCCTCACTTCTTCATTTTTCCTCTCTCACTCTGCTCCCCTACTTCCACCACCGTGCCAGTCCGGCGCTCGTCCTCACAACCGCCACCACCGCACCAGGCATGGCCACCACCGTATCACACAGACGTAAGTCTTCTTACCTTCATCTCTTCCTTTCTTCTCTTCCTTTTCCTCCTCTCATCTTTGGTCTTTCCTCCCAGAAACGGTGCCACCACCGTAGAGCTCCGGCCACCACAGGGACAACCGCAAGGACCACCGCAAAGGTATCCCCTCCTTCCTTCTATGTATCCTGCGCCCCTTCATTCTCCGCTTTATTGTTATTTCCACAGTACTCAAACTCTTTTTGCAACAATGATGATTACTGTTTTGGTTGCTTTGTTAGTGTGTCCAAAAATTTTGGTCTAGTGGTGTCTAAGAGTGGTCCAAAAATTTTCCGAGGCTTCATCTTTTTCTCTCTCAATGGAAACCGCAGATTGCGTAACGAGGCCAATCATGATTGTAAAATGAAATATCGAAATAGAGACCGTAATTAATCCAAATTTTATTACAAAAATGTTCCAAAGACAAAAACTTGAGTGGCATGACAACGGTTACCTTGGGGTAGCACCAAGTTTTGGTTTAGTTGTCGTATAACACTTATTTGCATAGCTAAACGAAAAACTTCAAATTTATCGATGCCCCCAATGCATTAATGCTCGATAAATATATTTTCTACTATTCTTAGCTAGATAAAGGGGGATTAAATAAGCACACACATAAACCTTAGCACGAAGATTGGGAGCATTCATATACCCTGTATTCATATCATCCTGGCACAGAGATGGTTCTAAGTATGCTACCGAATCATGTGAATTAGCATACAATCCGACGCCCACTGCAACATTCTTGATCAAAAAAGGTTGATGCAATTGAAAGGACAAGCAACGTCTTGATAGACCTGGCAGCAGAAAGATTTATTATCTATCTCGCCCCATGAATATAGCTAAGCTTTGGATGAAAACAAAAAGACTTCACACAAACATAATAGATTATAGAAACTCCAATCAATTATAGCCTCAACCACAATGGTTAAAGGGGGTGGGGAAGTATCACATCATGCATTAATGTTATTCATTCATCACATCTCCAACATCTCCTTTTACACCTTAAGTTAATGAGAAAGGGTCCATTTTCCCCTATGAAAGAGTATAAAAGGAGATGCAAGAGATTGTGATGCAAATAATATAGCTCTATGGTATGTCTCCTTAATGCACACAGACCATATCCTGTGGATTTATTTATTTTTGTTTTTTTTGGGTGTAAACATAATCCAATTTCAAAACTTCAAAATGATTCCATGAATAATTCATTATCGAGGTCAGTTTGGTACACACTGGGGTAGGGGTATGTTTAAAATTTGAGACATGAGATTTATCAAACTTTTTCTCCCTTTGTTTTCTCTTCTTCCAAATAAAGGAGACGTGGGGAGGAGAGTATAAGGAAGAAGTGAAGTGCAATTTTTTCTAAATTTGTAAATCGTATATTGTTGATTCTATTTTATATTAATTTATGGTTTCTAGTCTTATAAATAGTTGTAAGGGATTCTGTATATATGAATAGTGATTTGTTTGTTAGTGGAGAGCAGGCAACAGTAGGGTGTGATCTTGTCTGATCGGATACGATAATTTAATGTTTATGCATGTGTTTGTCAATACGTGTTGTCTGTTAGTGGAGAGCTGAGCTTAATAGATGTGATCCCTCGCCCAAAAGGCGTGATGCTGGTTGTGTGCCGATAATTTAGAAATTATGCATGTGTTTGACAATTAACCGCTACTGTTAGTGGAAAGAGAGAGCTCAATAGGATGTTTGCTACAATATTTAATCTAAGTTCGTATTGATTTACGCCGCAATTTATATAAGCTCAACAATGTTGCAATATTTATAGGTTAATGGTTTTATTTTATGTTAGAGGTAATAATTAATTTACTTAAAGCCTTAGTTTCCTATTTGAGATTCAATATTAATGAGCATGCCAGAACTTATCAAGGTATGCATGCTCATTGTATTGAATCTTGAATTGTCCAAGTGGGACAGCTTTGGGAAAACCTTTTTCACACTCGTACAATAGTCATTTCAATGTTGAATGCCTTATATACTTGTTGAAATCTCGGCCTGATGCATTTCTTTGTTCTCCGGGTGCATACTTGATCGCGTGATTGTGACTGCTCGAGTCGTGTAACTTGGAGACCGATGGGAAATGCTGCCAAAATTTTTGTCAAGTATAAGGTATTTGAATATGGGAATAAATATTAGTAGCCGAGTGTGGCAAAGGTTTCTTCTAATGGGATAGGTTCATACCTTGTCATAAGAACGAGATTGATGGAGTTATTGAATGCACCGTAATATATAAGTGTTATTGTAGGATTGGTCAGGCTATTTAATTGCCAAGAATGGATATTACTGAGAATCTGAAATGGATGTATCGAGGTTGGATCAATAAAACGCCTTTAGATGAGTATAGAGTCGGGGTGGGTGAGTTTATAGAGTTTTTTGTTAGCTGAGAGATTTATAAGATCGGGCTGATCAATCGAGGTGTCCTGCAAAAGATGCAAGTGTCAATCTTTCAAAAGCGTGATGGAGTTGTAGCCGATCTTTATGAGAAGGGCTTCATGCCTCGACTACATTGGTGGAGTAACCATGGTGAGACGTTGCCTCGATTTAAACCCTGGGCAGGGTTGAAGGTTCGTACTACGGAAGTGGTGACCTGAGGGAAGAATTGAATCCATACGAGCGTATGATTGCGGATCATGCTGGACCATCGATTGGTGTTGTACTGGGAGAAGACGGGGAGAAGATGGTGGAATGGGTTCCCAATTCATAGAGGAGAATCCAAACTCAAGCTCGATTCTATGATATGGCGAGGGCTGCACGATCTCCATTGTGGAAGGATGCCTGGAGTACACTGAGTTGTCGATGTGCATGGAATGGTTGAGTATCAAATCTGACTACAATATGCAAGTAGGTTGCTTTTTAATCGCTCACCGGTGGTCCAAGGGCTTGCCAAGACAACCTGATGCCTACGAGTTTTATCATGCTAAGGTCCGTGGAAAATTTGGGTCTCGGGGTGTTTGAAAATTGATTGTCGCTTTAATGGATGTATGTTGTACTATATGGATGATTCAAATGAAAGCATAACATGTTGTCGATTTTGTGGTGCTGATCGTGATAAGACAACCACTAGGGATGGGCATTGAGAAGAAGAGGTCACTAAAAAAGATGTGGTACTTTCCGCTCGTGTCCAAGACTTACAAGATCGCACTTTTTGATGGCCACTACAACTCACATGAGGTGGGCATAGTGAGCATGAGAATGAGCATATATCTTGTGTCATTCATCTCGATGGAGAAGCTTGGAAGCATTTTTATAGGTTCATATGGCATTTTCACAGACCTCCGCAATGTCCGATTGGGGTTATCTACCGATGGATTTAATCCTTTTGGGCAGTCTCGAAAGCATACTCTGTTGGCCGTTATCCTCGACTCGCTACCATCTTCCCCCGGGGATGTGCATGAAGTGGAGTTTATGTTCCTAACGCCATAATTCCTGTCCGTCTAATCCAAAAGGTAAGATTGATGTGTACTTGCAGCCACGATAGATTAGTTGACAATGCCGGGGAATGATGGTGTGTTGACATATGACGTATCTTTGATGCACTCATCATGAAAGCAGCTTTGATGTGACCATCAACGACTTTCCCGCTTATGGGATGATGTCGGGTTGATGACTCGCGAGGAAGCTTGGATGCCCAATATGTATGGAGCGATCGAAGGCATTCACGCTTAAAAACAGCAAAGATCTCATATTTTGATTGTCATCGCAATTCCTTCCGTAAGATCATCCTTATAAAGCGGAACAAGAATGCATTCAAGAAGCTGCGCAGGAGACAACACCGCTCCACCACGCTTGATCGGGTCCTAATGTATTGCACAGAGATACAGATTTACCGTCCCATGAAACCTGAGGAGAATATATTCTTGATTATGGCTTAACTATAATTGGACAAAACAAAGTATATTTTGGAGGTTGCCGTATTGGAGGACGCAGCTACTGGGCCACAACAATGATGTCATGCATACCGAGAGGAATGTGTTTTTGAATGTGTTTGACACTCGTGATGGACATCAAGGGGAGGACAAAGGATACAAAAAAGCCCGATTGGACCTCGGCCGACATTTGTAATCCGGAAGGAGCTGAGTTGCAGGATGGTGGTCAGGGAGATTATCAAACCGAAGGCAAGTTATACACTAAGCAAAGTACGTGCGACCGGGCCTCCGGTAGGGGTTAAAGAACTAAAGTTACCGTATGGGTATGCTTCAACTGGGTAGATGTTGACATAAGGAAGCAAATTTACATGGAACGAAGAGAAATGATTGCCACGTGTTCATACAACGATTGCTTCCAATTGGCGTTCCGACCATCAAGCAAATTTGGAACCCACTCTGTTGAGCTTAGCCTTTTTCAGGAGCTTACACCGACAACACTAATGTGAATCAATTAAAGGATACGGAAGTCAAGATACCGTGGTTATGTAAGCCGGAGAAAATCTTCCCGCTGAGTTTCTTTTGATTCCATGGAACACCGCAACCATCTACCGTACTACGCAAGAGTTGGTGGCCCACCTAATATCGCCGGATGTATCCATTCGGGAGGTAAACAACATCAACTATTTTACTTAATACATATGAAATTACTAACACCAGAGCATAGTTTAGCTTTCCCTAAAACTAGTAATTATTTGTATGTATCCTCTCGTAATAGGTTCCCCGCACCCTTAAACACAAAGTCAAGAACAAGGCACGAGTGAGGGTTCCATTTGTGAAGCATACTTAGTAGAGGAGACTTCACTTTTAACTCTTATTTCTATCGGACGAAGTTAACACGAGAAGGACATGGATGCCTAGGAAACGTTGATTCTCGCGAAGGAAGTTCAACTAGTCCTCCTATATCAATATTCAACTATCCGGCGTATTTAGTGGCAAATCAAAAGGATATTTATTGGAGCAACATGCATTAATGTCGCTATCCTCGTGATATCCTTCAAAATTGTGAAGAGGTCGCGCCATATTTAGAGTAAGTTTCTACAATGTCTTTTATAAGTTCAATTGACATTTATGATTATTAATCGTCCCGCTGTTAATCTCCCATATGTAGGATGTACTGTAATTTTCTAAGGGATCTCCAACTTGACATTTCAAACGATCTGTTGATCAAGAAATTACTTCTCACTTTGCTACATGGTTCAATAAATATAGGATAAGCACCTTCATTTGTTGAAATAAATTTTATCTCCTTAAATATATAGCACGATAAGAATAATATAATATTTGATTTTTACTAGATCCGGAAACAATGTTCAAAATCCATTTTTGATAAATTTGGCACTGGGGCCTACAGGGTTACATCATGGAATACTTATATTGTAAATGGATATAAATTTAACACAAAACATGGAATAAGGAATGCAGATATGCAACTATGGTGTTTGTGTGCTAGCCACCGATGGCAATGTAGAGGATGATTTCTATGGGGTTCTAACTCGACACCCTTGAACTCGATTATACCGATTTCCCTGATGAAGTTAGTTATCTTCAAGTGTGATTGGTTTGATCCTACCGTTGACGTGGACAAAAAATCGTAAAAATTATGGTATTGTTCTGCTAGGTGTCTCAAGGTATAATAAGGCGGATTTCGACCCATTCATTTTTTCACAACAGTCGAAAGGTGTTTATTACTCGCCATATCCCGAAGGACATCACGGCCGTCGGGTGTTATTAAGATAAAGGCTCGCAGATAATTACTGATAATATAATCAACTACCAAAAAGATGCTCCGCATCAAGATGATGAGTTTTCAAGACCCCACGTATCACTGCAAATTACGGACATTATTGTTAATTCTTCCTTCGCTAACATTTCTAAATGGGAAGAAGTTGAAAGAGAGTTAATGGATCAATCCGAAGTTGACGATCTAGCTAGGTACATTCGATCAAGTGATACCGATGAGAGTGAGGTGAATTTAGTGACGGAGATTCTACTTAGGTAATTTATTTATGTCATAATTCATTGGGTAAATGTCATTCTACTTATTAGGTAATTTATTTTTGTATTATTTACACCGTTGTGTAATCATCTTTTCATTTTTTTCACAGATGGCAGATTCCTCTGTAGAGGTGAGGTCAGGCGAGAGTCCCTTCCGACCGACCCACCGCCTTCGTGACGAGACTACCCTACCAAGACCTCCGTGGATTTGACACCTCGTGGTGATGGAGTCGACCCCACCCATCCTCATGTGGTTGGGACACAGTCGCACTTTCATCATCCACACCTACGACGACAGACCATCATCATCTCGACAGAGAGTCGTGGTCCATCCGACGAGGATTCTTCTTATCCCTGTGGGGATAAAGAGTATGCTAATTTAATTTTTAATATACATAAATACGTTAATTTCTATTTACTGTTTTTTAAATTTATTTAGAACGTTTATTAATGCTCTAATTTTGCAGCACTTTCCGCTCGCCGGCGGCCCTTCTCGATTCGAGATCATCGCATCCCGTGACGCAAGTTTGATGGTCCATGGCCTACATGGAAGGCCATCCTACCGCCATAGGGATCATTGTTTGTGAGTTTAGTAATAATTTATTAAGTTATTGAAATTAAATTTACATTATATATATGTACACACGAATTTCCTAACAATCGTAAGTTGCATAAAGAGTATAGGTGGGACTTAGCTTAGAGGCTCTGGCTGTGGACATATTTGAGCATAAAGGCTCACTGTCAAGAAGAACTGACGAACAAGCTGAGGAAGGGTCGAATAAGGAGGTGGGTGGATCTCGAGATCGAGGCAGATGACCAGATGGCCCACCGAGAAGTTCTGTGAGATCCAAGCCACGCCGGCGTAATCGAGCTTCGATGGTGGCGCATGTGCTTGACCGGGGTCTAAATCAACCGCCTCCCACTACGATTAGCCGGTAATACATTAAAATTTTGACTTAATATACTATTTAATTAATTAGTTTTCATTTTTAATTATTCTTATGAATTTAATATTATATTTTTCTGCATAAAGCACGAAACAACGGCTCCGATCGCTATGGAGTCGGTGGGAGAGGACGAAGAAGTTGGAAGTCGGACGCGGGTCAACGATAAGGCCTGTGAATTATGCTGTAAGCAAAAAATAATTTAGTGTTTACTTGTAATTTATTATAAATGATTTGTTATTATTAGATATAATTTTAACTAAATCTTCTTCAACTATACTTTGTAGGCGGGCTTCAATGAGGAGAAGGACGATGCCATATCACGTGCCTCACACACAAGATGCAGACTTTGATCGTGATGGGTCGCTTTCCGGCTCGTCGGCAATAATGCCATTTTATTTGGAGGTCGCTTGGGGCGTGAACAAGAAGGGGCACGTATGGCTCCTGACCTGGGAGGCGAAGCTTATCGCTTTCATCGCTCCGTGACGTACGCCCGCTTCCTCAGCGCCGATAACGTCTTCTCGTGAGCGGCCCACCAAATGCACCACACCATCACGCAAAAACGCGGAGTTCGGAGAAGAGCGAGAGAGCAAGAGATGGCGAACCAGACACAGCTTGGACTCAGCACACTGCCAATTGATGTGGTGTGAGCATCGAGCAGGCTGAGCATCAAGGGGCTGTGTCGGAGCGTATGAGA